>JANAVB010033016.1:5435279-5580279 GCA_029216955.1 Iris pallida | reverse complement strand
TTCGTCCGTTCGTTGACAAATTCGTAGTAGTCTTCATCGACGACATCCTCGTCTACTCGAAGGATCGAGCACAACATGCAGAACACCTACAAACGGTACTCCAAATCCTTCGAGAGAATCAGTTGTATGAGAAGAGGAGCAAGTACGAATTTTGGCTGAACAATGTCTCATTTCTCGGGCACATCATCTCCGTCGCGGGCATCTCAGTCGATCCGAAAAAAGTTAAGGCAGTTGCTGATTGCAAACGGCCCGCATCAGTTAGCAAAATTCGAACTTTCCTAGGCTTGGCGGGATACTACCGACGCTTCGTGAAGGACTTTGCGAAGATTGTATCGCCGTTGACTCGCCTCATCCAAAAAGGAGTCGCATTCGAGTGGTCAGACGAATGTGAAGCTTCCTTCCAGGAGCTCAAACAACGGCTCATTTCGGCCCCGATACTTGCTCTTCCTGAAGGGACTGAGAGATTTTAAATCTTCAGCGATGCTTCTGGCCAGGGCTTGGGGTGTGTGCTCATGCAGCAGGATAAGGTGATATCTTTTGCTTCCCGGTAGTTGAAGCCGTACGAGAAGAACAACCCCACGCACGACCTAGAACTAGCAGCGATTGTGTTCGCGTTGAAGCTGTAGCGTCACTATCTTTATGGAGTGGCGTACATGATTTATACGGACCAAAAAAGCCTCAAGTATCTCTTCACCCAAAAAGAACTGAATTTGCGGCAGAGGCGATGGCTTGAACTGATCAAAGACTACGACTTATCAATCGACTATACGTCGGGCAAAGAAAATATTATAGCGGATACGCTGAGCCGGAAGTACTTAGCTTCGTTATGCATCAACAGTCGACTGCTGCGTGACTTGGAAGGAATGGGCGTTAAACTCCGAGTTCATTTTAGAGACGTGAAACTGGCACAACTGCGGCTGGAACCGAGCCTATTGGAGAGAATCAAGTCTGTTCAGAAAGACGACCCATACCTGGAGAAGATGCGAAAGCTGATATCGACGGGAAAAGCATCCGACTTTGCAGAGGACGAGTCGGGAGTGTTACGAGTAAAGGGTCGGCTATGCGTTCCGACTGATACAGAACTTAGAAAGGAGATAATGTCGGAGGCGCATTATACAAAATATTCCTTGCATCCTGGTAGCACCAAGATGTATAAGGACCTCTGCGTTGTCTTTTGGTGGCACGGCATGAAGAGGGATGTAGCGCTCTTTGTGTCGAAGTGTATGGCCTGTCAGCAAGTTAAAGCCGAGCACCAGCGACCGGACGGGGAGATGCAGAACCTTGCCATTCCAGAGTGGAAGTGGGATCATGTCACTATAGACTTTGTTGTTGGCTTGTCGAGGATGCCATGGGAAAACGACACCGTCTGGGTCGTCGTCGATCGACTAACCAAGTCAGCGCACTTCATAGCCATTAAAGTTACTTGGAGCGTCGACCGCCTTGCTCAGATATACCTTGATGAAATAGTTCGGCTGCACGGGGCCCCAATATCTATCGTCTCGGATCGGGATGGATGGTTCGTGGCACGCTTCTGGGGTAGCCTTCATTCAGCGTTGGGGACCAAGTTAAAGTTTAGCTCAGCTTATCATCCTCAGACTGACGGCCAAACAGAGCGGGTGAACCAGATTCTCGAGGACATGTTACGACTCTGTGCGATCGACTTGAAGTCAAGCTGGGACGTTCATCTACCGTTGGCCGAATTTGCATATAATAATAGCTATCAATCCAGCATCCAAATGGTACCGTATGAAGCTTTGTACGGCCGAAAGTGCAGATCGCCCATTTGCTGGAATGAAGTCAGGGAGCGGCAGATACTCGGCCCGGAACTAGTGGAGCAAGCTGTGCAGAAGGCCAAGTTGATACGGGAGAGATTGAAGATAGCACAGAGTCGGCAAAAGAGCTATGCCGACATGCACTGACGTCCCCTCGAGTTCTCGAAAGGCGACCATGTATTTCTGAAAGAAACGCCCGTACATAAAGTTACCAGATTCGGCGCAAAAGGGAAGTTGAGCCCAAGATTTGTTGGTCCGTTCAAAATATTGAAGCGAGTCGCCCCAGTAGCTTACCAAATCGTCTTACCGCCTGCGTTGTCGGAGGTACACAATGTCTTCTATGTCTCATAATTGCAGAAGTACGTACACGATCCGAGCCATGTGGTAGATTTGGGTCAGCTGGATCTGAAGGCAGACTTGTCATATGTCGAAGAGCCTGTGCAAGTCTTGGAGCGCAAAGATAAACTTCTCCGCAACCGTGCCATTCCTTTCCTCCGCGTCCTCTGGAGAAACCATTCGGTCGAGGAGTCGACATGGGAGCTTGAGTCAGAAATGAAGAAAAAATTTCCTTCATTGTTCTCGTAGAGGTAGGTTCTATTCTTAAGTTTCGAGGACAAATTTTTTTCTTAGTTGGTTATGGTGTAGTACCCCATCCCTACATCGTGCCCCATTCTCCGTCCACGGGGTGCGCGAGAAAGGAACACTGTCGCCATCGATTCGGTCGGAACCGATAGGTCAGAATCGATCGAATCGGTCGAACGGGAACGGTTGAATTAAGATCCATTCTCCGTAATGGAATGGCTTCTTCGGAACCAAGTCTCATATTCAGCGGGTTGTGCCTCAAGGATTGACTCAGAGGCTGAGTCGAAAGAGACCTTATGTTGTTCTATTTTTCACACCGCTTGCGTTGGTTTTGGCTTTGGTTTTCTGAATGCATTTTCGTGAATATTTTCGATGTTTTTTATGGCTTGCATTTCAAACTCGCATTTCCTATCGAACTTCTTAAATAATACCGTGTTCTAATCGGTTGCTTGTGCGATTTTAGGTAATCGTATAGGCAACGTCTAGCGCGACCAACAAGTTCTCTTGCCTGAAGTAAACTCAAGGTGAGTGGCTGACCTCATTCACCTCGACCTTATATCTCAAAGTCAAGAAATAAATCAATTATAAGTTGTCACAATATTACCATAAAAACGTGCCTTAAATCACTCGTTAACGTAGCACGATCATGGACAACGTGTATACATGGGCGATTGTTTCTTCGGACGGTATTCCGGGGCCACAGGACCGATCCGGCCTAGGAAGAAACATGATAGCTATGCTGGATTGTACCGCAGGTATTCGGTGCTCCTTCAACGGGGCTCACTGCCTGCGTTGAACACGCACCGTCTAAACCAAGCTATGTCCAGAATGGTTCTCATGCTAATGACCTCCGAAATTATGTACTAGTTGAACTTATGTTATTCAATATGACAGGAAAGAACATGGTAAGCTTTATATTGCACGGCACGCTATGCCATGGATAAGTTCTAGCAGAAATTTTCCTTATATATGTTCCATCAAACTGCTTGCATGAAACTGACTAGGATGGCAAAAAAGATCACTAAAATAAGTTGTATGTTTTATCTAAATTCTTGAACCAAATGAGAGCATGAAAAATAATTAGCCACTCGCCAGTACACGTTGATTGTACTGATCCTCGCTCTCCACAGGTGCTATAAATCAGGAGGAGCATTTCGCGTGACTGAAGGCAACGCTCATGTGTTTTGAAGCTTCGCCCGTGCGGTCGAAGCCTAGATCCAATCTCTTTTGAAGACTCCGTTGTTGAAGACCAGAAGACAGATGGAGCAACTTTCCACCATCCAAGGTGCTTTGTAATATTGGTTGTATGATCAATGGATGAAATGTATGGAACGGCTATCTTATCGACGTTCATTTTGTAAAATAGTCAGTTTGTAAAAAAGTCCGCACGGCACCTTTGTATCGAGTCTGTAAAGTGATGTTCAGTATCAATAATGCTTAAGTTTCCTTCTTTATAATGTGTGTTCAATTTACTATGTGCATTCTTTTGTTGTTGTGTTTCGGATAACCTTATGACTATGCCTTGTGCGATCGCAATTTAGGTTCGCACGACATCACGTCCGGGGGACGACTATCGATTCTACGGAATCGGGGCGTGACAATAATGGTATCAGAGCACGGCTTTACGTCATTGGACTTTCGATTGAATTCTTTAACTCTGATGTCGTTTCCGTAAACTCTGATGTTACTTCCGCAATTGATACGTTGGCGCTCCCTCTCAAATGTCCCACGGGATGTCCATACAATAAGTCTAAATATTTTTTGCGAAATTGTACGAAAAGTTTGATTAAACAAAGTCAACTTTAAACAAGTACGATTGGCTAAGTCGGGCTGGGCATATACACCAAGAAATATGTTGACCTTAGCAAAGTCGAGTGCGGGATTCAATTCGTTTCAGACGACAATGAGTTGAACTCGATTGAGTATACGAGATAACTATCGATAGGAGTGCCATTGAACGAAAGGAAACTCATCTTCCTACTTTCTATTCTTTTCTTCCAAATGTATATGTTCTCTTTCTTAAGTCAACAACAATGATCGAACAAAATTATACTCTATATCCCACATTTTTTGTTCCTCTACATCTTTGTGGGATAAAAAACTAAGAAAAAGGATCACAATAATGTGTGACACTAATAGTAACCCTAGCTACTTAATAGTTACATTGGCTTTAGTGTTATTTCAATGCAAAATATATGAACTCGTATGGAGATGGTGGGCCATTCGAGACGTGTAAAAAAAATTCATGTCGAGAATGCATAAGAAGTTATGGCTAACATTAGAATATTCTCCGTCAATTTGTATTATTGTTGTTATATATGAATTTATTTTGCTCGTACAATAAATTATTTTATTCTGTCGTTGTCATTAGTCCGTCTTAACATTATTATCATAACAACTATAATTTTTTTTATTGCATGTTGTTTGTGTAATGTCCCGCTCCGCACGGCGCATTACGCTGAAGCGTTGACTCAACGAGTCGCGTGGACCGAATAAAATGTATCGATGCAAATCGATAGGCGAGTTACGTTGTCCCGAGGAATGCATCAAACTAAGTTGATGCGAAGAGTTGCCTTGTCCCGAAAGAATGCATCGAGTTGAATCGATGCGAAGCGCCGCGTTGCCCCGAAGGATGAGTGCGTTGAATCGGCTCGAAGATTCTAAGAAATCGAATCGACCAAGGCACAAGTCCGAATCGTTGAAGTATTGATTTTAGTTGGTTTCGTGTGCAGGTTATACTTTGACGGGAAAATATTAGAGGTCGATCTTTTGCAATATTTAGTAAGGGGTCCGCGAAATCAAATCGTCGCCTTGCGACGGGCTAAGACTTGGGCACGCTAAGGCAAATCGGACGTATAACTCAATGAAACACGAAGTGCTCGAATGGCTAAGTCAGGAGAGTGGCCGTGCAACAAAGTTAGGGAATCGAGCCGCATCGGCTCGGTGAAACGACGAAGGCGTATCGACTCAAGGTGGGAGGATTGACTTCTTTTCTACGCCTTCATTCGATGATAAGTCAAATATATCATTGTATGCTAAGTTAACCTATCGACGCCACGGGCGTGGCCGATCGGAGATAAAATCATAGTGTGAGTCGAACACTAAGATAGAACAATTGAAATGAAACGTGCATCAATATGCACGAGTCGCTATGGGACATTGGATATCGCTAAGGCGAGCGCCTCGGTGCGCAAGCCGCAAGAACATGGGATAACTGTAATCGGCGAGTGCCTTAGTGCACGAACCATACCGTGCCTTTGATGCACAAATTAGACGGCTAGAACATTGAAAGACAATAGGCGAGCGCCCTAGCGCGCAAGCCCCGAACATTGAATGCTAAGTTATAGAACATGGGAATATGGTCGGAACGTGCCTACGTGTACGGGATAATAAAAGATGGCTTCGTTGCGAAAGAATACAGTTGTGGCATGAATGTGGCAGAACTGTCAGATATGACATGGTGCCTCGAAAGGTGTTCAAGACCTTCGGGTCGTTCGGTTGACGAGCATTGAGTTGAGGCACGATGCCATTGGATCATTAAAACGAAGTATGAAATGTAAGAACATAGAAAGCTAAATGGAAGAAATACGAGACGATAAGTCTGAGTCTCGGACTCAAGACTATGTTTGGTTGTTTGAATTTAACTGTTGAATGATAGGGCGTTGCATGGTCGATTGGAATGGGCTCGAAATTAATGTGATAATAACTCGTGCACGAGTATCCCCCCAAACGATTAAATGCCGGAGGTCCCCGAAACCGATTTGGCCACGGAGGGATGGATAATCTTTGTAGGCGCACATCCTTAAACAAGATGGGAGAAGCCGCAAATGATGGCATGTAGCGGGAACGTTTCAGTTGTTTGGGAGGTGACCCAACCCGTGAAACGCCGGGCAGCCCAACCAAATAGAGAGAAAAGAATGAGAGAAAAGAAAGGAACTCCTTTAGTCCATTCCGGCGCGGATACGCCAACGACCCTCATATAGTTAAGGAACGATGGATTGAAAGTGTAGGCGCATATGCGTCCCGCATAGAGATCCTGCTTAGAGATGCACAATAACATGACAGGGAAGGATTACGGCGTATTCACCTTGCGACGGTGCAAGGGCGAGTGCGTCGACTTGGTAAGTCGCGCCACGAATCAAACACGAGATTGCTTGTTTGTTTGCCTATTCAATCCGATAACATGCTGCTATGATAACATGCTTTATGCTTTCGAAGATGCCATGAAATTGACCCTAAGGAGAACATAGCAAGATTATAAGCTAAGTTGCATGATTCAACATAAAGATTAAAATGTCGGTTTGGAAAGATGATCTTTGCTTCAGTACATGCGAGGACGAACGTACTGATCCCCCACCAGCTTCATGCAGGGTGCAGGGAATGGATTGCTCGCGGCGAAGCGTTGCTTGAACGTGTTAAGGCTTGGAATGCCGAAGCGCATTGAAGCGTGCTATCGCATTGACGCTCGGACTACGCAGCTGGATTGATGCGGCCGATATATAGAAGGTATGATGTATGGAACGGTGAAATCCTTTGTGGGCAAGAGAGAACCTGAGTGTTGTAGCCAATCTGGCATATATTGTTAGGCTATCGAAAGCCATTGTAATCTCAGTTTCGAATATCAATAAAGAGAATTGTTTCGTATACTCTGTTTCCTATCGTTGTTAATATCAAATCAAAAGATAACCATTTGAGAACTTGTCATCTTGCCTTGCACGAGCGCAACTCCAGGCTCGTGCGGCATCACGCCCCTGCGAGGACGATGATTCGGGTGATTCCAGGTCGGGGCGTGACAAATTGGTATCAGAGCTCTAGGCTCAATTTCCTCTGGACGCTCGCTTCATTACAATTCGAAAAGTTGCCCACCACCACTTGATATCACTCTTGACTCTACTCGATGTCGCACTGGATGTTCCATACAATAAGTCTAATACAAATCGTGTAATTTTGCCGTATGTGTTTTGGAAATTACACGATATTTGCTAAGAAAGTCGCGAGGGGTATATTGCATTGAATGTAAACGAGCCGTAAAAATGTTAGTTGCTGCAAGCACAACAAATTGTGGAATACGATTTGAGATACTATGGCAATATAACATGTTGAATGAGAAATAAAATGATGCACGAAGTACAACAAGTAATGATGAATATGCGTTAAAATGAAAGTGAGAAGTGATAAGCCAATACCGAATGTGTTAAACGGATTGTGCATTGACTTGGAAAGTCGAGAGTAATTCGTTGCACGAGGTACGGTAAATATCGGAAATGATCGTTGCACGATGTGCAACGCGTATTGAAAAGTGAAAATCATTGCACGTGGTGCAACGCATATCAAATTAATCGTTGCACGAAGTGCAAAGGAAATTGGAAATGAATCGTTGTACAAAGTGAAACGAAAGTGTCGAAAATGAATCGTAGTACGATGTACAACGCGTATCGGAAGTGAAATTTGTTGCACGGGGTGCAACGCGTGTCTAAATAAATTATTGCACGAGATGCAACGTAAGGAAAGAATTGAAATCGTAAATCGATAGAACGAATCGTTCGGTTGCACACTAAACTTTTGTTGGCAAACGAGAACATTGACCGAATCGTGTCGGATTTTTGATAGAATCAAAGTTACGGTTGTGATCAAGCACGATCACTACGGAAATCGTGAGTCGGAAGAGAACGTTGGCCTATACTAAGTATAATGCGAGGGAAATGACTTGAGTTCCGAGTGGTATATGCCATACCACGTAGGCGATGAATGACTCGATTTTGAGTGGTATATGGTATAGCACTTGTGCGATAAATTGCATCGACACGTTATGAGAATTGCGGAAGGTTTGTCCGCAACGGACGGAAGAGGACCGAGACTCGTTGAAAATTTGTATGGCGATATGTTGATGCAAGTGTTCTTCGAAAATCGGTTGGGACGATAAGGCGAGACTCGTATCGATGAACGATACGTCGGACGGAAGTTATAGTTGGTCGGACGACCGAGACTAGCGAAACGATTATGCCTTGACGCAATAATCGGATCGACGGAAAAGAAATACTCGAGCTTACAAATGAGTCGCACGACTTGCGATCTCGGTAGAAACGTTGGGCGAGACGAATCGAATCGTACGACTTGCGATCTCGGTAGAAATATTAGGCGATGCAAACATTGAAATTGAATCGCACGATGTGCAACTTCGGTAAGAAAGTTGGTTGACGTGAGTAATCGTGTCGAAGAAATAGTTGGTTACGTTACGGCGACACTCATTTGAGTATGACTGAAAACACACGAAACTTAGAGGGCGTGATCGTATAACTCGAGGGCACGATGTTGGATAATCGGTAACGCAGTTACGCGATCAAAGTATAGCGGAATGCGGCGAATCGGAAAACGAGTTGATGTGTATGGAAAAGTTTATTGCGAACTTAGAAGTATGCAATACGAGTTAAGTTGACGTTGAGACGGATTCAAAGTTGACCCTTACGTTATCGAAATTGATACGGCGTATCGAGATCGATACATAAGGAAACGTAAGCACGATGTGGGAATACAAAATAGAGTGTGCCTCGTGCTATGAAATTTTGTAAGTAACGATACTGTAGGTCCTAAAAAATCAAGTTGCATCAATCAACAAAGTCAAAAATTCAAGATATTTATCATTTTGATGAGTTGCGCAGACAACAGATTGTGCAGACTTCACTTTGCGCAGGTTGGTTTGCGCATGTTCCCAACTGCGCAGGCTGACGTGGCAGAAGTCATCATTGACTGAATCAAATCAGATCTTCCTGACAGCTGACAACACGAATAACGAGGAGGCCGTTCGTTTTTGATGCCGCACAGTGCTCGAGGGCGGCTGACAGGTGGCAGCGCAATCCGTGGTTGCACAAACCATTCATGCACAATCCGTGGTTGCGCAAACCATTTCTGCGCAGTTCACTTTGCGCATTCTACCAACATAACTGACAAATTACATGTGGCATTCATGCCATCAATTGCTCATTACGTGGCAACCGTCTATGCACGATCATGCACATTTCAATCAAATGATGCCATGTGTCCCAGATAGTTGGCCCATGATCCAATAACTGTCTGCGCAAACTAGTACTGCGCAAACCAGTTGCTGCGCAAATCAGCTTGCGCAGTCCAAAATAACTGAAAGTTAGTTATTTTTAGAACTCTATAAATAGAGTTTCAAGTCTTCATTTTAAGGGGATCAAGATCAGAGATCAGAAATCAGAGAGTTCAGGAGTTCTTGCCAAAGTGCTGCTGCATTCTTCCGAGACTTTTGTCTTCAACTTCAGAGGCTTTTGCCTTCAATTTCCAGAGTTGTTTTCAACTTCAAAGGCTTCGTCTTCAAAGTTCACATCGTCCAAGGGATAAAGCAATCGTCATCAAGATTGGATTCCTATAGTTGTAATTTTCCCAGAATTCTTGTAATCTTTATTACAGTTTGTATCAATAAAGTTTTATACTTTTGTTTTTGCAAACAAAATGGCGACTCTGCTGGGGACAACTTTCTCCTCCGACGAGGAAGTAGCAACTCAATGTGACGTAGCGTCTATCGGGAAGACGCAGAAGGCGCTGGTTGTTAAGGTCAACCAGACAGCCTACGAGGCGATGCTCAACTCCAAGACCACTTCCCGTACTGTAGCCACTTCTGCCAAGAGCAAAGTACGTTCAGTTTGGGTCTCCAAGTCTGCACAATCTGGCATTTTTGCTACCAAGGATGCTGTACCAACTGTTGCACAATCTGCTAGTCAGACTGCTGCACAAACTGCTGTGCCAACTGTTGCACAGTCTGTCTCAGCAACTGCTGCGCAATCTGTTGCAGTCAAGACTGTGCAGTCTGCTTCAACTGTTGCACAGGCTACTTCATATGCTGCCTTGTCAAAACAGAAGACTCCTATGACTCTGGCGCAATTGGCAGTAGCTTTTCCTGCGTAAAATAGCATTCCAATAACTAAAATGCATTCCAAGCACTCTAAGACAAGAACTCCTGATGCACTTCCTACCAAAGTTTCTAATGCACAAATGACTAGTGCACCTTCCACCCATGCGCAAACTAAGTCTGCGCAATCCAAGAAAAACAGCCCATTGGCTAAATTCCCTTCTTCTCACAATAAAAGAAGAGATTCTACTCCTCTTCCCAAACACCTTATTGCCTCTGCGCAATCCACTGAGGGTAGTCCTTTGACTATTCCTCTTTCTCTTCAAAGCAAAGGAAAAGGTCCATTGGTCTTTTCTCAAACTTTCTTGTCTCATGACTTGGAAGATAACATAGGGAAACGCTCTTTAGCTAACCCTTCATCTCAAAACAAAGGAAAAGGCCCTTTGGTCTTTTCTCAGTCTTCTTCAGTTTTTACTGAAGAAGATCAATCTCAATGTGCCTCGGCACCAATCAGTTCGAGAACTCTGACGAACAAGGATTCTTCTTTCCTTTATAACAAGAGTACTTGTACTAATCAAAGAGGTATTCTGCCTACTCCGATAGCAGAATTCCAGGACCTTCCGACTCTCCAAATTTGTCGTTCCAGACAGGGAAAACTGTTAGTGTCTCAAACAGAAACTCCTGGGGGTGAATTTGCTAACCTCAGAACTTATCTTAATCGATCCACTTTAGTAAAACGAAAACAGCCAATGCCAAAGGTCAAATATCATCAGAAACAAATCTCCAAGGTCAAAAATCCTGACACTTATGCCAATGAAGTGAGTACTTCCCTGTATACTCAAGGGACTAAACATTTGAAGAATCGGAATCATGTTCCAAATCTTATCAAAGAACAGATCCCTCGGAACTTTCCTCATCCTGTTGTAGATCTTCGAGAACATCTAAGACAAAAACAGGATAATGTCTCAATATCTCCATCTCAACCATCTGATCATCACTGTAATCATAAAGTCATCATCCAATGCTGTTGTCAAACGACAAAACGATCTGTCTTCGATCGTTTAACTTTTGCTAAATCTGAACCTATGACAGAAGAAGACAAAATTTTGTATGCTTCTGTTAACATGACTTCCCGAGACACTGGGGGTAAAAGATGCTCTAAGCATGGTAGACTCCGCAAGCCAAGCCAATGGTATTTGGAATTACTTCAAGAATCTTCTGAAGGAGTATTTCAACATACCCGTTCTCGAAGCCGAGATACAATCGGTCAAAGGAATCTTCCTCAAAATCCTTCAAGTCATCTTTCTGTTTCCCAGTCAGGAGATGATTCGTTTTCTGATTATGATGCATACAGTGAAAGTTCTGAACAAACAGTATCTTCCACTGTGCCAAGAGAAGTAACGGCTTATGTTGTCACCGATGATCCAGATGCTTCAACCCCCGCAAATTAGGAACAGCGAATTGCTGCACTCGAAGACAAATTAAAAACCATGGCTGAGATGGTTGCTAGTATGCATTCCATCATTGTAGCACAACATGTTACACCACCAACTGTACCTATTACTAGTCCAGAAATTATAGCATCTTCAATACCTGCCAATACTGGGCTGGGGGTAGCGCCTCCCCAAATGCCTCATGTACAAGTGCAAGTACAAACTATGCCTAGCCATTCAGGAGCTGGGGGTAGTGCTTACAACGCTGTTCCTCCTCCTACCACTACAACTCAACCTGCTCCTTCTTCTTCATCAGAAGACGCCAATGAAGCTGTCAAACTCTTACGAACTCAGTTTGAAGCATTTAAAGAGAAAGACAATCTACAAAGGTTGGGGATTAAACAGCCCTATCCGGTTGAATGGAAGGACGTTCCGTTTCCTCCAAAGTACAAAATCCCTACAATCTCTCTGTTCGATGGCAGTACTTCCCCGAGTCAATTCATCAATCATTTTGAGGTAATGACTGTTCAACTTCAGCCAAATGACGCTCTTCTTATCAGAGTGTTCGTCGGTTGTTTAGCCGGCGTAGCATACGACTGGTACAGAAGTTTGCCCGATGGTTGCATCACATCCTTTTCAGGTCTCAAACAAATCTTTCTGGAACGGTTCTATGAGGGATTTAATGATATGACGATGTCAGCTTTCAACAAAATCAAACAGAAACATAACGAAACTGTTGAGAGCTTTATTGAACGGTTCCGCCATGAAGCTTTGAAAATGCCTCCAGGGACTCCAACTGCCGTCACTATTGATACTTGTAAGGCAAATCTTTTGCCTATTATTAGTATGTGGACGGGATCAACCCAATTTCAAGATTGGCCCTCATTCATCGTCAACGCCAAAGCTGCTGAAGTAAGTGCCGACAAGTTCAAACAATTAAGGGTACAAATGTCTAACCCTGATCGCGATGAGCATCAGAATTCAGGTGGTGGCAATCGCCAGAACAATCGCAAAGCGAAAGAGACTTTAAATATTAACTTGAACAAAAATAAAGAATCTTTGGCTGTCAATGTGGTCCCACCTACATCTACTCCTACTCCTTCTGTACCTCCACCAAGGAAACCTCGTCCGAAGGTAGAATATTCCTTTGACGAAAATGACACGGCAAGTATCTTTGAGTGTTTACTCAAAAGCAATAAAATTCAACTTCCTGATCCAAAGAAACCTAGATGAAGTCAATAAGACTGATCATCCCAAGTATTGTGTCTATCACCGATTCATTGGACATCCTACTCGAGCATGCTATGTGCTTAAAGGTAAGATTCAAGAGCTTGTCAATGCAGGTATAGTCACTTTGCAACAAGATGAGAAGACTGTTACTGCAAATATGGTTTCAGTCCAATTTGGAGATTTCCCTCCGCAGATGATACAGCATGGTGTCATTCCAATTCCTAAAGCAACCCTTGAGATGGAGAATCTTCCGCTTCCATCCAATGAAGGTCTTATTCCCTTGTCTCTTGACAATGGTGAAATTATGTGGATCCATCCTGATCTTGCTCCAGAATTTGAGATATCTTCCGAGAAGAAAATTCGTTCTAAAGGCAAAACCAAGATTTGCAACATGGTATCTTTTGATCCCATTGTTGACGAAGAGATTCTGTTAGGCACCAGATCAGGGAAAGCTTATTTGAAAGATCATTCTGAAGGTCAAAAGGATCCTGCTTCTTCTTCCGAACCTGCTCTGGCACAACCTGCATCTGCTGAAGAGGTCCCTTCTACATCTTCACCAGTTGTAGTATCAATTCCTCCTAAGCCAACAACGGCTGATAAAGGCAAGCAACAAGTTCGATTTGACAAACCTCTAAAGAAGTTATCTCCTACTGGGCTTGAGAAGCCTTACAACTTTGATATATTGGCTCAATTAGCCAATACACCAGCTAGGCTGTCAATCTTTGAACTCTTGCGTCTTTCCAAAGAGACACGAGAAACTCTAAGTGAAGCTCTGATGCAGGCTGAAACTTGCTTAACTCTTCTCAAGAAGCCAGAATCAGAATCAGTCTCTTGTCATCACAGTCATAGTGTCTTGGAACTGATCCCAAATATTACCTTCACTCAGGATGATATGCTAATGGAAGATAATAGACATGATCGTCCTCTTTATTATACAGGATATGTAGATTCAATGAAGGTTGATCGTATCCTGATAGATCCAGGGTCTGCACTTAGTATTATGCCAAAGACAATGCTAGATGCATTGAAGATACCAGTGCATAGTCTTTCAACCACGATAACTACTATTCTGGGATTTAATCAAGGAAAGAGTGAACCTTTGGGCAAGATCCGCCTAAAACTCTAAATAGGCAATCTTCGTACAAAGGTGACTTTTTATATCATTGACAATCATGGTTGTTCTTACAATGCTCTCCTGGGAAGGCCATTCCTTCATGAACACAATGTCGTTCCCTCAACTCTTCATCAATGCTTTAAATACGTTGATGACAAAGGACAAGTTCTCAAGGAAGTTGCGGACCTTTATCCTTTCAAGGGTGTTGAAGCTTATTGCAACGATGCTCGTATATACAAGGATGAATTTATGAAGGTGGTATTGGCTATGGATACTGAAGAAGATCAAAAAGCAGTACCTCAAGACACTCTTATCATACCTGTTAAGGGGCGAGTTTCTCATCCTCAATCTTCCAAGCCACTGGTTATTCACTTACCAGTTCAAAAGAAATCAGTTGATGCTGATGAAAATCAAAGGGAGCTCACCTCTTCTGAGCCACTTGTTATCGACTTACGTCGTAACAAAGACAAAAAGCAGCTCATTCCTTCTGAGCCACTTGTTGTTGATCTAAATTACAACAAGGAAAAAAGGGAGCTCACCTCTTCTGAGCCACTTGTTATTGACCTCCGTCGTAACAAGCCTCCTTCACGTTCTTCTTCTCCCCCTCTTGTAATTAATTTGACCAAACCTGCTAAGGTTAAAGGTCCTGTTGTAAATACTGATGTACAAATCAATGAAAAAGCACCTACTTTCTAGTATATTGATGTTATTTATTATACTAAAAGTTATCTGGATATGTTAGATAGCTTCCAATCAATTACACTGGGAGTCGTACAATCTCTTCAGACAGAAGTCTCGCTTGAAGATCCAGATGATTCTTACCGTATTCACCCTTCTTTGAAGAAAGGTGAAAGTCCAGCATTTTTGTATAAAAGACCGGAAATAAAGATTAACTATTCGGATGATAGCAAAGTTAACGATACGGGACGTCTCCAGTTCTATCGTTATAGTCAACAATCAAAAGACATCCTCCGAAAGATGGGTTACGACTTCAAGAGCGGCCTTAACTATGGTAAAGGTATACGAACTCCCATTCGTACAACAGTTCCAAACGAAAAATCACAAATGTATTATGACAGGACCAAGAAAGGTCTCGGATATACTTCTCCTCCACTGTTATCCCCAGCAGAGTCGCCATTTTGCAAACAAATAGTGAAGAACGTTCTAATTCTTCTGATTCCAGATCATGGGATTCCGATACCAGCATCGGTGAAGTCCATCGTATAATTGTATCTTCTAACATGGTCTCCGTTGAACTACCAGAAGGCTGTGATGAAGATATTGAAGAAAGTCCGGAAACAGATCCTTGGGCTCAACATATGGATAACCAATAGGTACTTCGTTTTGAACAACGTGAACCTCCTACTGAAGATCAACTAATTCAAATTGATGTAGGGGAAAAAGAGTCACCTCGTCCAATCTTTATTAGCAAGAATCTTCCAGAAGCAGATAAGCAAGAGTTGATTCTTCTCATTAAAGAATATATAGACGTCTTTGCTTGGAGTTACGAAGACATGCCAGGTTTAGATCCCAAGATTGCTACTCACAAACTGAACATTCTTCCTAATGCTAAACCGGTCAAACAACAACAAAGGCAATTTAAGCCTGAAATGATGGACGCAATTGATGATGAAGTCAAGAAGCTCATCGCTTGTGGCTTTATTCGAGAAGAGCAGCATCCTGATTGGGTAGCCAATGTCGTCCCAGTTCTGAAGAAAACTGGAAAAGTTCGAGTCTGTATCGATTTCCGAGATCTCAATGAAGCATGTCCGAAAGATGAATTTCCTCTTCCTATCACAGACGTCATGATTGACAATACTTGTGGGTTCGAAAGAATATCTTTTATGGATGGATTTTTCGGATATAATCAGATCAAAATGCATCCTGAAGATGAAAAGCATACATCTTTCCGCACTCCTCGAGGAGTCTATTGTTATACAGTGATGCCATTTGGTCTCAAGAATGCGGGTGCAACCTACCAACGGGCTATGAGTACCATTTTCAGAGAACATCTTCGTAAAACAGTCGAATGCTACGTTGACGATATTGCTGTTAAAAGTCGTCTAAAAGAAGATCACATCTAAGATTTGAGAACAATATTTAATCTCATGCGTCAACATCAGCTCAAGATGAATCCCACCAAGTCATTCTTGGGTGTCTCTAGTGGCAAATTTCTCGGCTTCGTCATTACCTCTAAGGGTATACACGTGGATCCCGAGAAGATCAAAGCCATCCAAGAGATGCATCCTCCATGCAACCTAAAAGAGCTACGAGGATTCCAAGGCCGACTTGCGTACATCAGGCGATTCATTTCGAACTTGTCTGGACGCTGTAGACCATTCACTCAACTAATAAAGAAGGGTATTTATAGTTTTTGAAATGCGAAACGGATGCCTCGGATTGTGCCTAAACTTGTGGTCTATTTGCTTTGCGCAGACAGCTCATAATATTGCGCAAAATGATTCAATATTCAAAAATTCAAAGTATTTCGAAATTTTGATTATAATCAACTTTCGAAAACTTTGAAGGGGGTCTTGTAGGTCCTAAAAAATCAAGTTGCATCAATCAACAAAGTCAAAAATTCAAGATATTTATCATTTTGATGAGTTGCGCAGACAACAGATTGCGCAGACTTCACTTTGCGCAGGTTGGTTTGCGCATGTTCCCAACTGCGCAGGCTGACGTGGCAGAAGTCATCATTGACTGAATCAAATCAGATCTTCCTGACAGCTGACAACACGAATAACGAGGAGGCCGTTCGTTTTTGACGCCGCACAGTGCTCGAGGGCGGCTGACAGGTGGCAGCGCAATCCGTGGTTGCGCAAACCATTCATGCGCAATCCGTGGTTGCGCAAACCATTTTTGCACAGTTCACTTTGCGCATTCTACCAACATAACTGACAAATTACATGTGGTATTCATGCCATCAATTGCTCATTACGTGGCAACCGTCTATGCACGATCATGCGCATTTCAATCAAATGATGCCATGTGTCCCAGATAGTTGGCCCACGATCCAATAACTGTCTGCGCAAACTAGTGCTGCGCAAACCAGTTACTGCGCAAATCAGCTTGCGCAGTCCAAAATAACTGAAAGTTAGTTATTTTCAGAACTCTATAAATAGAGTTTCAAGTCTTCATTTTAAGGGGATCAAGATCAGAGATCAGAAATCAGAGAGTTCAGGAGTTCTTGCCAAAGTGCTGCTGCATTCTTCCGAGACTTTTGTCTTCAACTTCAGAGGCTTTTGCCTTCAATTTCTAGAGTTGTTTTCAACTTCAAAGGCTTCGTCTTCAAAGTTCACATCGTCCAAGGGATAAAGCAATCGTCATCAAGATTGGATTCCTATAGTTGTAATTTTCCCAGAATTCTTGTAATCTTTATTACAGTTTGTATCAATAAAGTTTTATACTTTTGTTTTTGCAAACAGATACGAGAATGAACGAACTTGGTTGATCGTAAATTTTGTGATTGATCAAAGACGAGACTATAAGTCATCGACGATTGCTCGATGCGTATAGCATCTCGTATGTCGACTCGCGAATAAGATAGACTCGGATTCGATACGAGTAGATGTTTCGTAAATTGCGGAATCATCGACGGCAGTGCATGACTTGACTCGAAGGATAGTTGCGCATCAGTTGCGCCGATAGAAATGGTTTGTCCGAAATTTGGGTAGTCGCATAGAATTGTCGGAACGTGATTTGGCTCCGAAATAAGATATAGCATGGTTCGTATTAAACTGTCCTTCGGTGATGATCCACAATTATCGAGCGTAGCTTCGGGGCAGCTGACCCTAGAAGACTTGATCGCCAAATCAAATTGAATGCTGCAGACCGTAAGATGACCCATGCGATCTCGCATATGAGATTGCACCGGTAACAAATATAATACGGTGCATATTGACGGTAAGTCTAGGCGATCGAGAATTATTGGAACAACTTTCGATTGAGAATGATATAGGTGGATTTTGAGTATTCGTCGGATGAATGCTTGAATGGTTATGTTGGTCGACGATAGAACTTGAAATTCACCAACGGACTTGGTGATTCGGATAGGCGATTGCGAGAAACGTGCTATGCACGAGAGGGAACGATAAGGGAATGACTTACGAGTCATGTCGTTAGATTCTGATTCACATTGCAATTTATCTTGCGTGAATCGAAATTTACATTCGATGTTGCATGATGGATAAGTTGGGAATTTGGCTAGTGAATTCCTAGTCGTTTGGAAATTGAATGTAAGACGCGTCGTAAAGACCTTCGTACTAAGGCGATCGTTGCCTTGAGCACTGTCGCCTTGTTGTAAACTTTTATGTCGGATAAATTGTGGCCTTTGTGCAATGTCAATTTAAACTTGCGTCGGGAGAATCTAAGCACAGGGACTATATAAGTAACCAGCGGGCGTAGCCCTGAATGTTGATGCATTTGCAATTCAACGAAGGAAATCATAATCGAGATAAGTGCATAGCCAGACTTCGGAAATAGTTGGGTAGCGAGTTCGAACGCAAGGCGTTACGGAGGATCGTTGCGATCGGATGTGCGACGGCTTGACGCGACGCGTAGAATTGATAGTCCCGATAAAACATACGAAATGAGAAATGCGATTTTGAATCGCGTCGCGTGCAGTGACCTTGTTGAATGAATCGCATGTGTATCAATATGCATATGCGATGAAATTTCGAGAACAGTTGCTGAGGATAAGTCCGATCGAGAGTACGAGATGGCAAGCATAGGATTGAAATTTACCTGTCAGCTTTGTTCCAATTTGCTACGACTGGACTCGGTCAAAATACATATATCTTCGGGACGTCTTGAATATAGGTATGAATCCAAATCGAGTTGTATATAAAATTCAAATCGAGCTGCAGGGAAGACTATAAAATGTTAATAAAAGGCTTGCGAGATAGTGTGAAACTGAATAACGTTGGTGGGACGAGATCGTGATACGGTCTATAAAACACTTAGTTAGAGTGTTAGTTTTGGTTCGAGGACGAACCTTGTTTTGAGTGGTATATTCTGTAATGTCCCGCTCCGCACGGCGCATTACGCTGAAGCATTGACTCAACGAGTCGCGTGGACCGAATAAAATGTATCGATGCAAATCGATAGGCGAGTTACGTTGTCCCGAGCAATGCATCAAACTAAGTTGATACGAAGAGTTGCCTTGTCCCGAAAGAATGCATCGAGTTGAATCGATGCGAAGCGCCGCGTTGCCCCGAAGGATGAGTACGTTGAATCGGCTCGAAGATTCTAAGAAATCGAATCGACCAAGGCGCAAGTCCGAATCGTTGAAGTATTGATTTTAGTTGGTTTCGTATGCAGGTTATACTTTGACGGGAAAATATTAGAGGTCGATCTTTTACAATATTTAGTAAGGGGTCCGCGAAATCAAATCGTTGCCTTGCGACGGGCTAAGACTTGGGCACGCTAAGGCAAATCGGACGTATAACTCAATAAAGCACGAAGTGCTCGAATGGCTAAGTCAGGAGAGTGGCCGTGCAACAAAGTTAGGGAATCGAGCCGCATCGGCTCGGTGAAACGACGAAGGCGTATCGACTCAAGGTGGG
Organism: Iris pallida; assembly: GCA_029216955.1. Lineage (NCBI taxonomy): Eukaryota > Viridiplantae > Streptophyta > Magnoliopsida > Asparagales > Iridaceae > Iris > Iris pallida. The sequence goes on along the minus strand of JANAVB010033016.1, from coordinate 5,560,711 downwards.
AGGATTGACTTCTTTTCTACTCCTTCATTCGATGATAAGTTAAATATATCATTGTATGCTAAGTTAACCTATCGACGCCACGGACGTGGCCGATCGGAGATAAAATCATAGTGTGAGTCGAACACTAAGTTAGAACAATTGAAATGAAACGTGCATCAATATGCACGAGTCGCTATGGGACATTGGATATCGCTAAGGCGAGCGCCTCGGTACGCAAGCCGCAAGAACATGGGATAACTGTAATCGGCGAGTGCCTTAGTGCACGAACCATACCGTGCCTTTGATGCACGAATTAGACGGCTAAAACATTGAAAGATAATAGGCGAGCGCCCTAGCGCGTAAGCCCCGAACATTGAATGCTAAGTTATAGAACATGGGAATATGGTCGGAACGTGCCTACGTGCACGGGATAATAAAAGATGGCTTCGTTGCGAGAGAATACAGTTGTGGCATGAATGTGGTGGAACTGTCGGATATGACATGGTGCCTCGAAAGGTGTTCAAGACCTTCGGGTCGTTCAGTTGACGAGCATTGAGTTGAGGCACGATGCCATTGGATCATTGAAACGAAGTATGAAATGTAAGAACATAGAAAGCTAAATAGAAGAAATGCGAGACGATAAGTCTGAGTCTCGGACTCAAGACTATGTTTGGTTGTTTGAATTTAACTGTTGAATGATAGGGCGTTGCATGGTCGATTGGAATGGGCTCGAGATTAATGTGATAATAACTCGTGCACGAGTATCCCCCCAAACGGTTAAATGTCGGAGGTCCCCGAAACCGATTTGGCCGCGGAGGGATGGATAATCTTTGTAGGCGCACATCCTTAAACAAGATGGAAGAAGCCGCAAATGATGGCATGTAGCGGGAACGTTTCGGTTGTTTGGGAGGTGACCCAACCCGTGAAACGCCAGGCAGCCCAACCAAATAGAGAGAAAAGAATGAGAGAAAAGAAAGGAACTCCTTTAGTCCATTCCGGCGCGGATACGCCAACGACCCTCATATAGTTAAGGAACGATGGATTGAAAGTGTAGGCGTATATGCGTTCCGCATAGAGATCCTGCTTAGAGATGCACAATAACATGACAGGGAAGGATTACGGCGTATTCACCTTGCGTCGGTGCAAGGGCGAGTGCATCGACTTGGTAAGTCGCGCCACGAATCAAACACGAGATTGCTTGTTTGTTTGCCTATTCAATCCGATAACATGCTGCTATGATAACATGCTGCTATGATAACATGCTTTATGCTTTCGAAGATGCCATGAAATTGACCCTAAGGAGAACATAGCAAGATTATAAGCTAAGTTGCATGATTCGACATAAAGATTAAAATATCGGTTTGGAAAGATGATCTTTGCTTCAGTACATGCGAGAACGAACGTACTGATCCCCCACCAGCTTCATGCAGGGTGCAGGGAATGGATTGCTCGCGGCGAAGCGTTGCTTGAGCGTGTTAAGGCTTGGAATGCCGAAGCGCATTGAAGCGTGCTATCGCATTGACGCTCGGACTACGCAGCTGGATTGATGCGGCCGAGATATAGAAGGCATGATGTATGGAACGGTGAAATCCTTTGTGGGTAAGTGAGAACCTGAGTGTTGTAGCCAATCTGGCATATATTGTTAGGCTATCGAAAGCCATTGTAATCTCAGTTTCGAATATCAATAAAGAGAATTGTTTCGTATACTCTGTTTTTTATCGTTGTTAATATCAAATCAAAAGATAACCATTTGAGAACTTGTCATCTTGCCTTGCACGAGCGCAACTCCAGGCTCGTGCGGCATCACGCCCCTGCGAGGACGATGATTCGGGTGATTCCGGGTCGGGGCGTGACAGTTTGTACTGTTATCTCCATAGTCGACACCATTACGATGTAATAAAACTTGGTTAATAAATATGCAAGTTGCTTGTAAAGTTATAAATGATGAATATTTCAATCATTAAACGCAACTTATCTTAAAGACAACAAATTAGGTAAAAACACACATGCCATATTTTTTATGGTTGTTTGCAGACAATAGTAATTTTTAGAAATATCCTATTACATGCTTACAAAATTTGTTCCTAATCTGAACAGTTTTTCATATTTCCACAATAAAATGTTAATATTACAACCTTTGGAACTGCTTTTAACAAAAATATCATCATAAATACATATACATGCAACATTTACTTCACCATCGATATTATTTCTAATATTTTAGTTTAGGGGGCGGCTATCCACACTCCATGACATACTAAGTATACCTAATTTTTTAATTTTTTTTTACTATCCTACCCTGCTCCCCTCCCAACCCCTCCTCCTCCTGCGAACCCTCCTCCTCCCGACCCTTCTCCTCCTCCTCCTCCGACCCTTTCTCCTACGACCCTCCGACCTTCGACCCCGGAGGAGGAGGAGGAGGGGTGGGGAGGGGAGCAGAGGGGAGGGATATATATATATATATATATATATATATATATATATATATATATATATATATATATATATATATAGGTGTGCTTAGTAGGTCATAGGGTGCGGATAGCCGCGCCCTTTAGTTTATTGTAAATGGTGGAGTTAGTACACAATGTATCAATCCACTTTATGACATTTTAGTCACCGACAAATGATAAAATTATATTCACGGCCACAAGAAGTTGCAATCGAACACTCTCTAATCACACCTACTATATAACACGGCTTCGAAACTGGTCAAAAATGAGTCGTCTAAGCCGTATGTATACCACCAACTATTTAATTTTAAAAATTACTTAAAATTATAATTTTTAAATTTTATCTCATTATCTTCCGCATAATCCAATACCCTCTATTTTTTATTTTTTCTTCCGCATAACTGAATATCCTCTCTTTTATTTACATATATCCACATAAATTTATAATTAAATTTAAATTTATGTAAATCTTAATTAAAATATAAATATAAATCTAACGAATCTTAATTTAAATATTTAAAATTATATTTTTATAAGATTAGAAAAGAGAAAAATTATTTAACGTGCAACGCATGTGTTTTTTATTAGTATGTATAAAGAATGGATGCTTATTGGTACTTCTAAAATGTAATCATGCACTCCTCTTTAAGTTTCTATCATTCAAATTTTAAATTTGTCCCTACATTAATATGATTGACACTCATAAAATGTTAGAGCATCTCCAACCCTATTGTCTTGTTTTGTGATTCTTAGGTGGCAAGAGACACAAGACAATGTCTTATATAGGTGGCAAGATTATATTCACAAAAGACAATAAGTTTGAGAAGTCTTCTGCATTGTAAAAATATTGAGAAGACAATACAAAATATTTTTTACAACTTACAAGACAACTTCTACCCTTCTACTTCTTTTTTATAAACATTTTTATTCGCAATTAATGGCATGGACATAAAGTCATTGTGAAGTGCATTGTCTAGATCTAGACAACTAACTTCACATTGTCCTTGCCATGTCAACTCCATACTTTATTTCACACTAGTAAATGCACGTGCTTTGCACGTATAATACGTATAATAAGAATAATATCCTATTACAGTCAAATATCTCTTCTAACTCATGTGGTTAAGTTGGAAGGTATTCTTCTTGGTTTGTTGAGTTTGATTCCCCATGTTGAATATAGATAACAAACTAAATTTTTTTTTAATATTTTTTATATAATTTTTTAAAATAAAATGGACCATGATATAATTACGTCTTAGACGTCTTTGAAGCCGTTTTGAAGCCTCATTATATAGTAGAAGATTTGCATTGGAAAAATACTTTTAAAAAGAAAGCATGTCATTCCTATGTGGCAACCAGTTTTTTCAAACTCATGCACTTCCTTTCTCCATGTATGGCCGGTCCTGAGCTCATGGGGGCCCAGGACAAACTTTCAAAATAAGGCTCTCATACTGTAATGCATGTGGTTCGTATTACGTATTTCTGGAATACGTGTACGTATTTTATTCTGTATTGCATGATTCCTTGTTTAGCTTGCATCTTGGCTTGGTTATTTCTTGGCTTGGTTCGGCTTGGCTCGATTTTCTTTGGTTCAATATGAACCAATGTGAACCCCTACCTACCACCACCTTGGTATTTATTAGCCCTCTTCATTCTCTCTCTTCATTTATCATCTTCTTCTTCCTCATTTACTTCCTTACCTACCAGAGAGAGAAGAGAGAGGTCTAGGCAAGTACAACTTACTTCATGGAGGAACTCCAATTTTATTACTTCATTCTCTTCCTTACTACATTCTAAAGCACTTTAGTACTTGGCATTTCTCATTTCAATGGCTAGATTCTTGTAGATCTAAGTTTATTTTATTTTTGAATTTCTTGGGTTTTGATCTATTTAATCTTGTTATTTCTATGTTTTGATGGTTCCATGTTGTAGAGAATTTCGTTCTACCCCATTTTGACCTATGGAAGTTCGGATTTGGGCTCCGGATGATGGAGTTGTGGAGCTTGAGAACTTGGCTCTCATGGTGTTCTTCCTCTCAAAAATTTAGAGAAGATGAACTGTGCTTAGACTTGACTCGACCGCATGACAATTCATGCGGCAAGTGATTCGGCCGCATGAGACTCTCAGCCGCATAGGCTGGATCTCACTTTCTGAGCCGCATGGGCTCATTCCCCATCGGCCGCATATGTGCCCATCTCCTTGAGCCGCATGAACTCTACCACTTGCGGACCGCATAGGCCCTGATCTTCGAGCCGCATGAGAACCCCCAGACCCAGCCGCATGGACTTCTTAACTCGGGCCGCATGACCCTGATTAATCCCAGCCGCATATGCATCCTTTATTTACTGAGCCGCATGGGCTTCTACTGAGCCGCATGCGCCCTCGTCCTCCTGAGCCGCATGCGCCCCTCTTGTCTTGGCCGCATGGGTTCCAGTGACCCGGGCCGCATGCGCTCACCTAATTGAGCCGCATGTGTCTTGCCCTTCTCTTGGCCGCATGAGGTTGAGTCCCTTATCAGCCGCATATGCACCCTTCACTCCCTGCCGCATAAGCAGCCATGTTGACCCAGCCGCATGCGCCTCCTTCTATACCCAGCCGCATGATACTACACTTCCCAGCCGCATGGACCTGAACTCCTTCTTAGCCGCAGGGCTCTTATATCGCCCTGTATATTGATATTTTATTAGATATTTTACGTCCATTTTATATCCTTACGCCTTTTGTCCTGAACTTGAAAATCATGAATTCATTTGATATGTTTGGAATTGATAATTGAGCATGACGTGATAGTGACCCGTAGTGGTGCACTCCTGACATAATAACCTGACATGACCTGATAGTGGCCCGTCGTGGCGCACTCCTGACTAGTATACTTGACCTGATAACCTGACATGTTATATCTTGATAAGCTGTTACGACGGCTGCTTGACATGACATGACCTGTATAATGGCCGGACACCGTGGGCGATTGTGCTTGTATGAATAAACCAGTCCTGTCTTGCATCATGTCTAGGATGGAACTCCTGAGTACCACGGTCAGGAGTACCTACTAAAATGGACTAAGGCTAATAACTAGATTAATACATTAGTCATGACGAGATTTCCCAGCTACAGGCAATTCCGTTACCTGGGCACGCCTTGGGATCTGTAGCCTGCCGTCGAGTAGGGCACATTTCCAGCACACTGTCATGTGTTGCACCCTTCAAGCTACCTAAGGGTACATTCGTTTCCTGGATGATGTACCCACCTGAATTCAACTCTAATCTTTTAACCCGGGTAACCTGGATGGACTGCAGGGCTTGTGGCTGTGGAAGATTCTCACTGCATCTGGTTAGTAATTAGGCTTGTGACAACCCTAGTTAGTTAAAGTATCAAGCCGTAGTTCTTGCTTGGCCGTGAAATGATTGGATGGAGTCTAACCAGTCTAGTCTTGTCCTGATTCGGTTCCAGATTACTGCATGACCAGAATGCTGGTACTTATTTTACCGATAAATGGTGAGAATTCTAAGTTCTGTTCAGACGAAGGGTTACAACCCCGGTCCTTGTTTGGTTTACGGGTTGTAACCTGGTTATCTGAATAGTTCCATGGTTATCTCGTCGTATATCATCCTGATGTATTTTCTTTATTCCTAGTTCTTACTTTTATTTATATCTTGTGCTGATTGCTGGTTTTAGTTCCTAAGTGAAGCTTCATTTGTGGCACTTGCTCTTTCTGGGGTCTGACCCAGCTGGTTTTGTATGGCCAGATTTCGGAGCAGCTCCGGAGGATCTACCGACCTTCCAGCCAGATGGTGGCCACTAGACGGAACCCTGGCAACGAGTGGGTTATTTTTGGCTCTCCCACTCTATTGTAAAAATATTCTTTTGAGGGTTTAGCCGACGAGCACCTGTTTAGCTCGATTGCATTTACTTACTGTCTGCCTACGGGCTGTAACATGATTGACAGGTCCTAGGGTTGATCATATATGACTAAACTCTTGCTAGTCCTAACATTTTGTAATGACTAGCTTCATGATCAGCTGAATATGTAATGTTTGGGACGCCTTACTATTGTATATTTAATGATCATACTTCTTGTAACCTTATACTTACTTGCTTGTGATTGAGACACTAGGCTCGTTCATGACCTTAAGAGACTGTTGGCTTGTAGATAAACCCTCATGTATCTAGACAGCCGTGACCGTATAGCGAGATGGATTCCATTTCATATACGTAGCTGGCTATGTCTGCCCCCGCTCTCCAGTATTCTGGTTCTGGGGCATGACATGGTTTAAGTGGTGGCCCATGCAGGTCTTGTAAATCAAGATATGTGAGGGTTTACCGAATAGATGTCTCAATCAGTATTCGCCCTTGATCTCTGCTCGTATCTTCTGAATCCCTGGATTCTTGTCCTGATCACATGCTTGTATCGTTGCTCTGTCCTGGTCCTTCCTTATTGTTTCCTATGTCGTCTTCTTCAGCGGCATAGTACCTGACCCGGCCGATGAGCAAGGCGGAGTACCTCCCGCGGACCAGCAGCAACCCAGAGATCAAGTCCAGCACTCCGGAGTAGCCTCCAGAGTCGAGCCTATTGAAGAAGAGCCCCCAGTTCAGCCAGTTCAGCCTGCCGAGCCTGATGATGGTACTTTGGTAGGACTCGTCAGGACCTTGATAGCTTCCCAAGATCGTAGAGGAGACGCCTTACAACAGGCAGTGACGGATGCTTTGACCCGGGGTGGTCATCAGGGTAACATCGCTGCCAACAGCTTCAAGCGCTTGAACCCTCCCTTCTTTGACGGTAGTGAAGATGCTATCGCCGCAGATGCTTGGCTTCAGGACACAGAGGTGATTCTAGAAGCAGCCAGGACTCCAGAGAATGAGAAGGTGGCAGTTGTGCGCCTACAGCTATTAGATCTTGCCCACAGCTGGTGGGCGTCGCAGGCCGTTGGATTAGCAGCCCCCATTGCTTGGGCAGTATTCCGGAAGAGATTCTAGACCAAATATTTTGATGTTGTAGCTCGGTACGATCTACAGACGAGGTTCACAAATCTGAAGCAAGGAGGCAGGACGGTCGACGGATATGCGGCCGAGTTTTCCAGACTTAGTCGGTTTGCTCCCACCTTGGTGGCAACTGTGAGCACCCTGAATTTCGGGTTAAATTTTTATTTTATTTTATTTTATTTTCTGATTGTTTAGTTTCATCAAATAATTAATTTTGTTATTTTTTCCCTTAAGTGTACTTTCCCATGCCTTTGATATTTGGAGTATCAGGGATGTTCAACTATGGAAATCTTCTTCATGAGTTTTGGAGTGGACACGATTACCTTCATGACGGTATATAGTGTCCCATCCAAACTTGTTCCCTTGTACTCTTTCTGCTTCGCTGAACTTCGGGTCGGTTTAGACCATTTGAATGATATTTATTTTCCCACTCTTTTCCTTGATCATTTTCAGCGCGTTACCATGACATTTAAATTGGGAGCGCAAAACCAGTCAGTTTCTTGAAACCAACTCCTCATTGATGATCTACTCGAGACACTCGTCACCCATGACCTTCATTTCCCACTCAGACACGTCATTTTGAGCTCTATTTGATTCGCACAACTTTTCCGACACGTGACCCGATTTTATTTCACTCCACGGCGTCACATTCATTTTCCAACTTGATTTGTGGGTCCCCTGTCGACCAAAACCTGTCCGTCCCAATTATGGACATGGCCCACATTGAGCCTACTACCCGTCCGCCACTTGTGTCCCATTTATTGGAATCCCCATGTGCTACTAATTTCTCCATGATCATCGACGCCTATTTTTAATTCAATTTTCGCACAATGTCCAGTTTTGATCCAATCCGGCTCCATCGAGTCTAGTCCAGCTCCATGATTTTCTCCATCATGACACCCTCATAATTCTTGCCCAAAAAAATATCAGGTACCCTTCTACATATTTTTCTATAATTATTGGAAATTTTCTACATATTTAAATCCTTTGGAATGAATCATTTCTAACTAATACAATCATAGCCATTGATTTTCCTCAATTCATCTCAACCATTGATTTCCCTCCATCCCAAACATTCACACAGCCACAATTGTGGCCGGCCCTAAAATTGAGGAGAGAATCTTTCTCTCTCTCTTATCCTCTCTCTCTCTCTCATTTAAACATTAATATCATCTCTTTCTCTCTCTCACACTTATTTTCTTTCCATTTCAAAACACCAACACAGCCACCATTAGTTGGCCGAGCCCGAGCCCTAGTTGGCCGACTCCACCTCACCTCAGCATCCTCCCTACGATGTGGCCGACGCCGTCGACCACTCCCCCAGGCCGTCGGCCATCCGACCACCAGTTTCCCCACCATTCTCCTCCTCTTTATTCCTCCTCCATGGTTTAACCAACCACCTCCACCACCTTCTCCATCAACCGCGACCACCATCCCCCTCCATCACTGCCACCACCACCTTGCCGTCTTCGCCACCTCCCCTCACCGTGGTCGGCGTCGTGCAGCCATTCGCGGCGCGCAGCAGCGCTGCCACAGTACCGGACAGCAGTAGCAGCAGCGCGCTCCCTTCGCGCGCGCGTACGCGCGGTTGAGCGCCGCCGCCGCCGACGAGCTCGCCGTGGTCATGGCCCCCCCACGTCGGGCGAACTCCGGCGACCCCCTGGGTCCGCCCTCTCGTCCTCCAGCACGACGTATAGGCGATTCGTGCGTTTTGCACGACGTCCCGTCGTGACGCGCGCGAAATAAAGTTCGTTTTGGCACCCCGTCGCAGCAACTTCGCGCACGTTTTTCCGGAGATCCGACCGTTGGATCGGCGATTTCTTCGCTCCGTCGCAATCTCGGTATATCCACCTTCATCCCCGTCAATTTTTGTCCGTTAATTTTATCGTTTGATAAATGAAAACCGGCCACCAAGTTGACCGTTTAAATTATATTAAATTTGGACAGTTTCGCGGGGCCAACTTCGTCAGCTTATATCTCCTCCACCGCAGCTCCGTTTGGCGTGCTACCAGTTCCGGTGCGAAGCTGGTATAACCCTCTTACTACCTCTCCAGTTTCGTTTCATTGTGAGCTTGTTTGATTGGTTGAATTCGACGCCAAAGTTGGTCGTCCGAATTCGTAATTTCCAACTTGTAAAATTTCATTTTTGAACACGGGACTCCAGATTTCATTTCTGACACCACCATTAGACTTGTGGCATCATTCTGGCATGTTTTCATATAAAATTTGTTAGATTTGGAGAACGTGGGCCCGGGCACGTTTTTCGGTGCAAAGCGGGTCCCACTTTCTGGGTCAACAGGACTTTTTGACGCCGGCTCATCGGAATCCAATTCAGGAGATACCGATGAGTTCATATCGTCATTCTGGACTCGTTGACATATAATTTGCTAGGTTTTGGTGGACATTGGATCGGACACGCATTTCGGTGCAAGTCGAATACCAATGTCCAGGCCAACGGGTCATTTTGAGATCGGCTCATCGGAATCCAATTCTGGAGATACCGTTGAGTTCGTATCATCATTCTGGACTCGTTGACAGGTAGTTTGCTGAGTTTTGAGAACTTTGGCTCTGGCACGCATTTCCGTGCAAACTGAAATTCCAAGTTCTGGTCAACGGGCCAAATTGAGATCGGGTCAACGGAATCCAATTCTGGAGATACCGTTGGGTTCGTATCGACATTCTGGTTTCGTGGACATATAATTTGTTATATTTTATTGACTTGTTTTCTTACACATTTTTCGGTGCAAAACGGCTCCGACACGGACACCGTTTTGACCCGAAATTATCTTTTTACCCTTGTGTCCAAATTGGACCGATGGATAGGCTATCCTAGCTAATTTGACCATTCTGGACACGTTGGCGATGTCTATTTCATCGTCCGACAATGTTTGTTGATAGTTTCTCTGAGTTTAACCTTTTTATAATTAATTAATAATTAATTCATATAATGTTCGTATTTCGAGATTAGTACAACGGAACTGAGCTCAGTCAATTCCAGTGATCTCACATCGCTGAAATTGACAGGATGGACACGTGGATCACTATAATAAGATTATCAACCTTACCGATAATCTTCTTACCTCGATTTGCATGCCGTAAGTTTCGACGTACAAATAACGAAGTACACTTTATATTAGATTAGATTTACCCTGTTTGACCAGAGTTGACCAGTTGACCCAAAGTCAACTATAAGTCAACGCTTGACCTAGTTTGACTAGATTATTGACCGGAGTTGACCTAGAGTTAATTTGACTTAGAAGAACCTAGAATAATATAGATTGCCTGTAGGGATTCATTTATTTAACTTGAACACCTTGTAACCTGTGTTGCTTTAAATAGGACTCTGTGGCTTCAGTGGGACCTCCTATACTTATCAGCTGTTCAGGTTATCGAGGCGAGTACATTCTCTGATCATTTCATATCCTGCTTAGAATTATTACCTGCAGTAGATTACTTTACTTGTACTGTCACGTTGGTCACACGGATTGGTACTATATGGATCTCTACATGCGATGTTATCCCCCTCGGGAGCATCGGGTACATTGTGCTTGTGCGTTTCACTTACATCGTGTACTCCTGTGCTTTCATTTACATGTGCACTCAGGTAAACTTTGTACTCTCAAGTTCACGGAGCCCCCATGTATACTATCATGTGCACCCTATATGGGCCCCCATGTGATATCTTGTACAATAACATAACCTGTATAAATCCTTGTGTATTGATTGGGGTACGGGAGAGTAGAATTGGGCATGTGAATAATACACCAGTAGTTTCTTATCAGAATCTCATCCTTAGTGTCTTATCAGAATCTCCTATGCCATTTACATGTCCATATTGTACTCTGACTCACTAGTCACATGCTAGTTCTCTATGTATAGTAGATATTTCTATTACAGCTCTTCCTATTTACATACTATTTTTCCTCAGTACCTGTATCTTACTTTACTGTATGTTATATGTTTTCTAACCTGCTATGATCTGTTGAGATGTACTGTGCTCGCTCCAGTCCTGACTGGACCTGTTGAGAAATTTTACAGATAGCCTGGAGGTGCCTGCTAGCCTAGAGGAGACACAGTAGGGTTTGTTTAGGTAGTTATTTCATTTTTGTCTGGAGTTGTATTTACTTTGGGGATTACTGTATCTTTATTTGAGTTTTGAGATGTACTTCTGCGTTCATGTATCTTAGACACTTAGACTTCTATCTCCTGTATTTATTTTGGATTTCATGTTTTATCTATCCTTATCATGTTCTACCTTAGATGTGATTGAATTTGTATCTGCTATGTCACCCCCATTCGGGGAGTATAAAACTGCTTAGCTTTATATTGTTAGATGTTGTGACCTAGGACAGCGTTCTACCACCGACACTGCGGCGTAGGCTGGGCGTCGTTACGTTCTCGTGCCCTAACTCTAGGGTGCGGGTCGTGACAGCAACCGAGTATGATAGAGCCCAGCGGTTCCAGCAGGGACTTCATCTGGAGATTCTATTAGCAGTTGAGCAGTTTGAGCATCAAACTTTTGATGCAGTCTTGAGAGCAGCTAGGAGGCATGAGTATACCTCCCAGAGGATCGTAGATAGGACCGGGGGTCGGAAGAGATCTCACGGCCAGATGAATCAGTCTTCAGCACCAGCCCCGGCAGCCAGGGCCTTGACTATTGGGGCTCCGAGGCGAGCGGCCTCAGTGACGTCGGTTCAGCATTCCATTCCGACGCACCCTCAGCAGCAGCAGAAGCAGAAGCAGTCTTCCGCAGTGGGATGTTCTCATTGTGGAAAGCCAGGCCATGTGGTGGCAGAGTGCCGTAGGGCGCAGGAATTGTGTCTGGCTTGTGGAGCAGCAGACCATAGGGTTGGATCCTGCCCGAACAGGGGTGGTTCATCATCGTCCAACCTTTCTAGCTCTTCGGTGAGGGGACCAGCCCCAGTTCCATTCCAGCAGCAGCAGCAGTATCCTTTGCCGAGGCCCTTACCGCCTCAGACCCAAATGTTCCAGCAGCAGAACCCCCAGCAGTATGCACAAGCCCAGGCCTTGAGTCAGAGTAGGCAGCGAGGGTTTCAGCAGAGGGGACCAGCACCCCGAGGGCACGGTCAGGCTATGGTGATGACCGTGGAGGAAGAGTTGGCACCAGGTGAGGTAGTGGCAGGTACTATTCTCGTCAACTCCTTTCCAGCTTCAGCTTTATTTGATTCTGGTGCATCGTATTCTTTTATGTCTGTACGATTCGCGACACGGGTAGGATTGGAGCCCGAGTCATTATCAGTAAGGCTCAATATACTTACTGGTAACGGACTTGTGGGAGTAGATAGAGTATTTTTCTCGTGTCGGATCGTAGTTAGCGGTAGAGAGTTCCCCGCTAGATTGATAGAGTTCCCGATGGCCGATTATGATGTGGTCTTAGGGATGGATTGGTTGAGGAACCAGTATGCTAGAATAGACTGCCATATTGGTAGGGTTGTTTTTAGCATTCCAGGAGAGCCAGAGTTTTCTTTCTCTCGAGGCGAGGTTGAGCCTTCTCCTCCGATATTGCGGATGGCAGTAGCAGCAGTTCAGTTGCCCAGGATAGTCGAGGAGTTTCCAGATGTTTTCCCAGAAGAGCTTCCAGGTATGCCTCCGGAGCGGAAGATCGAGTTCACTATAGACTTGATTCCCGGGATAGCCCCAGTATCAGAGAGAGTCTATAGGATGGCGCCTTCAGAGTTGGAGATATTGTACAAGATGATTGAAGAACTCAGAACCAAGAGATTCATTCGTGCTAGTGGATCGCCTTGGGGAGCTCCGATGCTTCTTGTGAAAAAGAAGGATGGTACATCCAGGTTATGTGTTGATTATCGTACCTTGAACTCAGTGACAATCAAGAACAGATACCCTCTTCCGAGGATAGATGACTTGTTTGATCAACTCAAGGGGCTTCAGTATTCTCGAAGATTGATTTGCGCTCAGGTTATCATCAGATCAGAGTCAGAGAGCAGGACATCCCGAAGACAGCTTTTAGATCGAGATATGGGCATTGGGAGTTCCTAGTGATGCCTTTTGGAGCAACCAATGCGCCGGCAGTATTCATGGACCTCATGAATCGCATCTTTATGCCTTATTTGGATCAGTTTGTGATTATGTTCTTGGACGACATCCTGGTCTACAGCAAGAGTGAGGCGGAGCATGAGCAGCATCTCCGTGTGGTTCTTCAGATTCTCAGGGAACACCAGTTATATGCCAAGTTCAGTAAATGCGAGTTCTGGCTCGATCGCATTTCATACTTGGGTTATATCATTACCAGAGAAGGAGTAGAAGTGGATCCCCAGAAGATTGTGGCTATTGAGTCATGGCCAGTGCCTAGCACCGTTGCAGAGGTTCGCAGTTTTCTTGGATTGGCCGACTACTACCGGCGGTTTGTTTCAGATTTTGCTCGGATTTCAGTGACATTGACCCAGTTGACCTGCAAGAAGGTGCAGTTTGCTTAGACAGCAGAGTGCCAGGATTCTTTTGAGAAGTTGAAGCGAGACCTGATAACAGCTCCTATTCTCACGCTTCTAGATGGAACCGGAGGATTCTCAGTGTACTGTGATACTTCAGACAGAGGTTTAGGATGTGTTCTGATGTAGCATGGGAAAGTAATAGCTTATGCGTCACGACAACTTCGTGATCATGAGAGGAATTACCCAACCCATGACTTGGAGCTGGCAGCAGTGGTATTTGCACTTAAATTGTGGAGGCACTACCTATACAGAGATAGGGTGGAGATTTTCACCGACCACAAGAGCCTGAAGTATGTTTTCACCCAGAAGGATCTTAACATGCGTCAGAGGAGATGGCTGGAGCTTCTTGTGGATTATGATGTCAACCTGCAGTATCATCCTGGGAAGGCCAATGTTGTTATGGATGCATTGAGCAGGAGAGCGGGAGTTTATTTTCTAACAGCGGAACCAGAGCTGTTAGCAGATCTTCAGAAGATGGGTATTGAAGTTGTTCTCCCTTCCAGTGTGGCCTTGATGGCCAGTATGCAAGTTCAGTCCACTATAGTCGAGAGGATCCGGATGGCGCAGTCGGCAGATTCCAAGCTTCAGCGACTCAGGACAGAGTGCGAGGCAGGACGAAGACCAGGATTATGCATTCATGATGACGGTACACTTCGACATGGGAAGCGTCTTTGTGTACCCAGTGGAGATATCAGGCAGGAGATCATGTCAGAGGCGTACAGTTCTCAGTATTCCATCCATCCTGGCAGTACGAAGATGTACCGAAATATCCGTCAGCACTTCTGGTAGAATGGCATGAAGCGGAAGATAGCTCGGTTTGTCTCTCGATGTTTGGTTTGCCAACAAGTTAAAGTCGAACATCAGAGACCGGCTGGACTTCTTCAGCCCTTGCCGATTCCAGAATGGAAATGGGAGCATATAACCATGGATTTCGTGACTGGATTACCTAGATCCCCAGCTGGTAGAGATGCTATTTGGATTATTGTAGACAGGCTTACCAAGGTAGCGCACTTTCTCCCGTTCAGAGTTGGTCAGTCGACGGCTCAGCTAGCGGAGATGTACCTCAGGCAAATCGTCAGATTGTACGGTGTCCCAGTCAGTATCACCTCGGACCGAGATTCAAGATTTACGTCACACTTTTGACGTAGCTTGCAAGAGAGTTTGGGGACTCGTCTCCAGTTCAGTTCAGCTTATCACCCGCAGACAGATGGCCAGTCGGAGCGCACGATCCAGACTCTTGAAGACATGTTGCGGTCTTGCACACTTGACTTCGGTAGTTCATAGGAAGATCACTTGTACCTGGTGGAATTCTCGTACAACAACAGTTTCCAGGCCAGTATCCAGATAGCACCGTTCGAGGCACTGTATGGTAGGAAGTGTAGATCCCCGCTAGCTTGGGATGATGTTGGAGAGAGACAGATGCTCGGTCCAGAAATGATTACCCAGACAGTTGAAGTGGTCAGGAGGGTCAGAGATCACCTTCGAGTTGCCCAAGATCGCCAGTGCCATTGGGCCGATTCTCATCGGCGCCCTCTCGAGTTTTTGGTCGGTGACCATGTATTCCTGAGAATTTCGCCTAACCGTGGCGTCATTCGTTTCGACGTACGGGGAAAGCTTAGTCCTAGGTATATAGGACCATTTGATATTCTGGAGCGAGTAGGTGATGTATCCTATCGTCTCGCTCTTCCGCCGTCGCTAAGCGAGGTACATGACGTGTTCCATGTATCCCAATTACGACGGTATATCCCAGACCCGAGCCATATCCTGGATCATTCGGAATTGGTTGTTGGTACCAACCTTTCGTATGAGGAGAGGCCCGTGTCTATATTGGACCGGAGAGAGAAGATCCTCAAGAACAAGACTATCAAGTTAGTCCGAGTTGCTTGGGGTCATCACTCTTTGGGGGAGTCAACGTGGGAGCGTGAGGATGATATCCGATCGCGATATCCGACTTGTTTGACTCGTGAGGTATATTATCTTTCTTATGCCTCATGCCTTCGATTCCTTGCTTGAATGAGTTATTGTCTGCCTAGTTATAGCTTGCATGTGATTAATGTAGCTTGTCATTGCTCCTTTAGCCTCTTGATTAAATTTCGAGGACGGAATTCTTTTAAGGTGGGTAGAGTTGTAATGCCTGTGGTTCGTATTACGTATTTTTGGAATACGTGTACGTATTTTATTCTGTATTGCATGATTCCTTGTTTAGCTTGCATCTTGGCTTGGTTATTTCTTGGCTTGGTTCGGCTTGGCTCAGTTTTCTTTGGTTCAATATGAACCAATGTGAACCCCTACCTACCACCACCTTGGTATTTATTAGCCCTCTTCATTCTCTCTCTTCATTTATCATCTTCTTCTTCCTCATTTACTTCCTTACCTACCAGAGATAGAAGAGAGAGGTCTAGGCAAGTGTAACTTGCTTCATGGAGGAACTCCAATTTTATTACTTCATTCTCTTCCTTACTACATTCTAAAGCACTTTAGTACTTGGCATTTCTCATTTCCATGGCTAGATTCTTGTAGATCTAAGTTTATTTTATTTTCGGATTTCTTGGGTTTTGATCTATTTAATCTTGTTATTTCTATGTTTTGATGGTTCCATGTTGTAGAGAATTTCGTTCTACCCCATTTTGACCTATGGAAGTTCGAATTTGGGCTCCGGATGATGGAGTTGTGGAGCTTGAGAACTTGGCTCTCATGGTGTTCTTCCTCTCAGAAATTTAGAGAAGATGAACTGTGCTTAGACTTGACTCGACAGCATGACAATTCATGCAGTAAGTGATTCGGCCGCATGAGACTCTCAGCCGCATAGGCTGGATCTCACTTTCTGAGCCGCATGGGCTCATTCCCCATCGGCCGCATATGTGCCCATCTCCTTGAGCCGCATGAACTCTACCACTTGCGGACCGCATAGGCCCTGATATTCGAGCCGCATGAGAACCCCCAGACCCAGCCGCATGGACTTCTTAACTCGGGCCGCATGACCCTGATTAATCCCAGTCGCATATGCATCCTTTATTTCCTGAGCCGCATGGGCTTCTACTGAGCCGCATGCGCCCTCGTCCCCCTGAGCCGCATGCGCCCCTCTTGTCTTGGCCGCATGGGTTCCAGTGACCCGGGCCGCATGCGCTCACCTAATTGAGCCGCATGTGTCTTGCCCTTCTCTTGGCCGCATGAGGTTGAGTCCCTTATCAGCCGCATATGCACCCTTCACTCCCTGCCGCATAAGCAGCCATGTTGACCCAGCCGCATGCGCCTCCTTCTATACCCAGCCGCATGATACTACACTTCCCAGCCGCATGGACCTGAACTCCTTCTTAGCCGCAGGGCTCTTATATCGCCCTGTATATTGATATTTTATTAGATATTTTACGTCCATTTTATATCCTTACGCCTTTTGTCCTGAACTTGAAAATCATGAATTTATTTGATATGTTTGAAATTGATAATTGAGCATGACGTGATAGTGACCCGTAGTGGTGCACTCCTGACATAATAACCTGACATGACCTGATAGTGGCCCGTCGTGGCGCACTTCTGACTAGTATACTTGACCTGATAACCTGACATGTTATATCTTGATAAGCTGTTACGACGGCTGCTTGACATGACATGACCTGTATAATGGCCGGACACCGTGGGCGATTGTGCTTGTATGAATAAACCAGTCCTGTCTTGCATCATGTCTAGGATGGAACTCCTGAGTACCACGGTCAGGAGTACCTACTAAAATGGACTAAGGCTAATAACTAGATTAATACATTAGTCATGACGAGATTTTCCAGCTACAGGCAATCCCGTTACCTGGGCACGCCTTGGGATCTGTAGCCTGCCGTCGAGTAGGGTACATTTCCAGCACACTGTCATGTGCTGCACCCTTCAAGCTACCTAAGGGTACATTCGTTTCCTGGACGATGTACCCACCTGAATTCAACTCTAATCTTTTAACCCGGGTAACCTGGATGGACTGCAGGGCTTGTGGCTGTGGAAGATTCTCACTGCATCTGGTTAGTAATTAGGCTTGTGACAACCCTAGTTAGTTAAAGTATCAAGCCGTAGTTCTTGCTTGGCCGTGAAATGATTGGATGGAGTCTAACCAGTCTAGTCTTGTCCTGATTCGGTTCCAGATTACTGCATGACCAGAATGCTGGTACTTATTTTACCGATAAATGGTGAGAATTCCAAGTTCTGTTCAGACGAAGGGTTACAACCCCGGTCCTTGTTTGGTTTACGGGTTGTAACCTGGTTATCTGAATAGTTCCATGGTTATCTCGTCGTATATCATCCTGATGTATTTTCTTTATTCCCAGTTCTTACTTTTATTTATATCTTATGCTGATTGCTGGTTTTAGTTTCTAAGTGAAACTTCCTTTGTGGCACTTGCTCTTTCTGGGGTCTGACCCAGCTGGTTTTGTATGGCCAGATTTCGGAGCAGCTCCGGAGGATCTACCGACCTTCCAGCCAGATGGTGGCCACTAGACCGAACCCTGGCAACGAGTGGGTTATTTTTGGCTCTCCCACTCTATTGTAAAAATATTCTTTTGAGGCGTTTAGCCGACGAGCACCTATTTAGCTCGATTGCATTTACTTACTGTCTGCCTACGGGCTGTAACATGATTGACAGGTCCTAGGGTTGATCATGTATGACTAAACTCTTGCTAGTCCTAACATTTTGTAACGACTAGCTTCATGATCAGCTGAATATGTAATGTTTGGGACGCCTTACTATTGTATATTTAATGATCATACTTCTTGTAACCTTATACTTACTTGCTTGTGATTGAGACACTAGGCTCGTTCATGACCTTAAGAGACTGTTGGCTTGTAGATAAACTCTCATGTATCTAGACAGCCGTGACCGTATAGCGAGATGGATTCCATTTCATATACGTAGCTGGCTATGTCTGCCCCCGCTCTCCAGTATTCTGGTTCTGGAGCGTGACACATACCTAATGCAAAAAATATTAATTTTTTATTAAATAGCTACAACCAATGATTGAACTTGGGACCTTTAGTAAGAAGCCTAAAGTACTAACCACTACACCACAATAACTTTGTGTTTAAATGGGTCCATGGTATATACTAGTTCTATTTTAAGATACAAAATTATTAACATATTTATCTTTAAATTATTTTTGTTGGGCTTCTCATGATCCGGAGGCCCTGGACGAACGTCATGTCTCCATGCATGCACATATTATTGTCAGATTTTTCTCTTAGGGCATAGCAACGCCTAATACTCCTACAACCCCCATCATATGGGTTGGGTTAAACGTCCTATTATGAAACCCTTTGAAGAATATGATGAATCCAAATATAGCAGCTATGCCAAAACATTGTGCATAGATAAAAAATAATAAGGCTAAATTATAACTTAATACCCTCAACTATTTCAGTTTTTCAACTTAATACCCTCAACTTTAATATGTGCTAATTTGATACCCTGGAAAAAGTTTTGACAAAATTACCCCTCCCCTCCACACCCCCGCCTACCGCCGCCGCCGCCGCCGCCGCCACCCCCCCCCCCCCCCCCCCCCGCGCGCGCTGTGGGCTGGCCTGGAACCCGCTAGGTAGCGGGGTCGCCGGAGGGGGCAGCCGCATCAGCCGGAGATCGCACGGGACGGCGGGGCATGCTACAGGAGGTGGGAGGGGCAACCGGGCTGCGAGGTCGGGGGTGCCGCAGGGGGCGGCGGGGTGCGAGCGAGGGCACAGGGTTCGTCGGAGGATGCGGGGGCGGGTGTGGAGGGCGGTCGCGGAGGGGTAGGACAGCTTGAGGGGGTGTTGCCGGAGGTGGAGGGAGGAGAGGGTGTTCTGGGTTAGGAAGGGAGGGGTAGTTTTATCTTTTTTAAATTTTGGGTATCAACATAAAAATTATTGTATAGTTGAGGTATTAAGTTAGCACCTATTAAAATTGAGGGTATCAAGTTGAACATTTTGGATAGTTGAGAGTATCAAGTTGTAATTTAGCAAAAAAAAAAAAAAATTGCATGATGACATTTCATGAATGTCAATCAACACCCCAAAATAATATTTTATTTACATACATACAAGCAACCTATTTGCAAACTTTACAATCCGTGTCCGTGACACATGTAAGCAAATAAAGGCTACTACTTAAATAATAAGACTTTTTAAGTCCAACACACACGATGACTTTTGTTGCTCCAGAAGCAACACCAACAAACATATCAAACAAATATTTACAAAACCACCCCTCCCGTAACCATCCAAATACACAGCAAATCATTAAACGCGTCCGTCACTCCTCTTCCCGATTCCGTCCACGCCACCCCCATTCCCCACCACTCCCATGTCTCCCTCCCAAACCCTAACCCTAGCCCTAATTCCTTAGGCCCTCCGCCCCCGGCCATGGCGATCGTGACCGGCGATCGGTACCTGGACCACCTGGTCCGCTTCGTCGACCGCCACGCCGGCGCCCTCCTCGACGGCGCCCTGACGCTCAAGCTCAACCCCGTCGGCCTCCACTACGTCCACTCCCGCCTCGACGCCCTCGCCGAGCTCGAGTCCCTCCTGGCCGCCGCCCCCGTCGACTACCTCCGCGCGTACGTCTCCGACCTCGGCGACCACCGCGCCCTCGAGCACCTCCGCCGCATCCTCCGCCTCCTCCCCTCCCTCCGGATCCTCTCCGTCCTCCCGGCCCCCTCCCGCGACCCCACCCCTCTTTCCTTCCTCCCCTTCTCCCGCCTCCGCTCCCTAGAGCTCCGCGGCTGCGACCTCTCCTCCTCCGCCGCCCGCGGCCTCCTCGACCTCCGCCACACCCTCGAGAAACTCATCTGCCACAATTCCACCGTAAGCACCATCTCCATCTCCATCTCCATCCTTTTCTAATTCGAAGGAAATCGATCGCGATTCTTGATTTGGTTTGGGCTGGCTGACTGCAGGATGCGCTGAGGCACGTGTTTGCGAGCAGGATCGCGGACGTGAAGGAGTCGCCGGCATGGACGAGGCTGAGCTTCGTCTCGTGCGCATGCAACGGGCTGGTGCTGATGGACGAGTCGCTGCAGCTGCTGCCGGCGGTCGAGACGCTGGATCTGAGCAGGAACCAGTTCGCCAAGGCGGCGAACCTGAGGAAGTGCGGGAGGCTGAGGCTGCTGGATCTCGGGTTTAACCACCTCCGGTCGATCTCGTCTTTGGCCGAGGTAAAATTGTGATATATCATGCTGCTATTTGGTTTCTATTTGACGAAACTAAGTGTAAGATAAATTGCAATTAATAGTTTAGTAGACAGTACGAGAAGCTTAAATAATTGAGCAAAGGAATTACACAAATACCAATGATAGATAGAAGTCTGCAGAACACCATAATGAAATCCATTATTTCTTAATCCAAGTGAGAATCAACAAATAATAACCATCCGGAGATTTAAATGGTAGGACCATTTGCAGAGTAGACAACATCTCCTCCCAAAAGAGTGATATTCAATTTGCTAAATTTTCTTTCAAACACTTTTGAAGATTCTCTTCCCAAACACACGAAATTAGAGCTATGAAGGCAAACTCACAAAGGAGTTTCTTAGCTTGTGAATGAGACAAATCTATCAAATTACTCAAAAAAGTAGAAGCTTGAACTTTGAACCCAGGAGATAAGAAATTTGGTTCCAACACCGGGAACAATTAATGAAGATATGAAAAAGTAACACAACACATTTATTGTATAGAGAAAGGTCTTTGACTCACAATTGTCACAATTGAGAACTTTGTTTTTAGAGTGAGCCACACTAAAAACTGTATTCACATTATATAAAATGCTTGACGTACAATGAGAAAAGTACACCATTCCTTCTCCTCGGTAATTTTTGAATTGGTGTCTAGCCAACGTTTTTTCCATTGGTTCTTCCATTTGGAAAACTGCATGACTGATGTTTCTACGATGTTTGAAAAATAAAAGAAAGTTGTGGATATGTTACTTTTAACCAAAATTTGTAGACAAAAAGAAAGTATCTCGTGAATGAAAAGATATGTTGAGACACTAATATGGGGTTTAGTCCGACACTTGGTTAGGATGGGATATGTTGAGACACTAATATGGGGGTATAGGATAGGGTATGTTGAAACATTAATGTGGGGTTGGTGCTTGACTTAATAAGGGGGTCGCCAACAAGGGGCCGACACATCTGAGGCGGAGGGGGGGAGGTTGTCACGTCCCAGAACCAGAATACTAGAGAGCATGGGCGGAGCTAGGCCTGCTACGTATACCAGAGTACACCAATACACCTAAATATGGTCACGACTGTATATACATGGGAGCTACTGCTACATTCCAACAGTCATAACTAGGTTAGCAATCCTAGGTGTGTCAATCACAGACAAATAAGTAAAGTACAAGATGTATGATCATCATACACAAAATAGTAAAGCATCCCAAACTATGTATACATAGATGATCATGAAGGTAGTAATACAAAATAAATAAATAACAAGAGTAATAGTCATACATGATCAGCTCTAGCTATAGTCTAGAATAACACACACAAATCATGCTATGTCCGTAGGCTAGATGTCAAGGTCCAAAACACGAGCTAAACACGTGTTCGGTGGCTAAATGCCGCAAAAGAATATACAGAAACTAGTGGGTAAAAGAAAGAACACCCACTCAGGTACTCTGGTGCTCCGAGTGGTCACCATCAAGTAGGAGGTACGGTAGATCCTCCGGTTCTGCTACCAGATCTGGTCAAACAAAACCAGTGGGGTCAAGCCCCAGATAGCAAGTACCACAAATGAAGCCAACTATGAACTAAAAACCAGCATGCAAGCATAATAAAGACAGAATGAAAATATAAAATGTACAACCAATAATAAAATAAAGGTACCCAAGGAAACATGAAAGAAAATTGGAAACATGTAAATAAATAGAAACATGAGAGCATGTACAATATTTTGTAAAGTAAACATGAATAGCATGTGAGTACATGATATGCGACGAATAACTAGAGAACGTATGGACTACTTTGGATCCAATCCACAAATTGTAACCAAACAAGGACATGATTGCAGATCGTCTCCCGAACATCACTTAGTCTCTAATCATTCACTGGCACAAGTAAATCATAGGCAAGAAATAAACAAGACGACATGAATAAGACATGACAAGACAAGAACATGAAATGGACTACATCCATCAATCACTACCAAGCAATGAATACGGCTTGATACGTTAGCTAAATAGGGTTATCATAATCCTAGTTACTAACATATGCAATTTGAGAGTTTTTGAGCTGTTGACGAATGAGAATTGTCTTGAAAGGTCAACTCCGAAAAGACAGCTCCCATCGAAACCACCATCAAGTGGGCATAATAGCAGTGTTGGGAATGCTTCAGGACCACAGGATGATTTTTCATCGTTTTCTTTGTTTCATTTTGGTGGTCCTGTTGCTGTGGCTGCAGGACAGAATGCAAGTTCAGTATCTCGGAAAGAAGAAAGTACTGGGAGGATGGTATCATCCTTAGCTTCTGCCCCTCGGGCTGATACCAGTTCAAAGGAAAACATGCCTGTTGAGTACAGCTTATTTGCTGCAGTAAATGGTGCTATGTTTTCATTCTTCTGAGCGCGCCTTATATAACTACATAGGCAAAAGGAGGCTACTGTCGATTTAGTATTTACCAAGCTTTGGCTGTGAAGGTTCGAGTTCTTTGTATTCGGTGAAGGGAATAATCTGTCTCAAAAAGTTTTTACTATTTTCCAGTTTGGGCTTTGTTGTTGGATTGTTGAAAGGAAAGTGCAGTGTGATACATCTTCTTTTATTTTTTCTTCTTTTTATTTTCTTTTCCTTCCTTTTATGAGGTAGGTTGATATTTTTGCAACATTTAGAAGAATATATTTTCGTAAATGAAGCTATAGACTTTATGCTGTAACATGATCCACTATCTTTCCTATAATCTTCAAAGGATTTGCAGATTCATGGAAAGTTGCATAAACTGTTTTTTTTCCCTTTTTGATGGAGGGGGTGCTTGGTTGCGTGTGAAGTGAAACAATAGAAATCCACTGTTTTGATGGCGGCAAGTGATGTTGTTGTAGGCAAATCCTAGTTGCTGTAAATATAAGTCCAATGTTTTGTATTGTTGCAATCATTTTCTTCTTTTGCCATTTGTTGCTACAAGTAGAGAAATAGTTTGTTGCAATGGTACTACTTATCGTGGGCCTTCTTTTTGCTAGTTTGGCGTTGGCGTCGGCGTCAATCTCAAACTGTCATTTGAATTTATCACCAAAATACTCTCCAACTACATATAGAATGCTAAAAAAACCCGCTAAATAATAAATTGAAAGAAAAATGCTACTAAAACTAAATGCTACTAACTAATCATCTAAATTCATCCCATCTAAGTCTGATACGCTGCAGTGATGTGTCAGTGTCACCATAATGTTTGGGATTATCTTGACCAAAACCCGAAAAGTATATCACAAATAGTTTGAAAACCTCATCTCGGAAACTTCATATCCCACTGGATTGTCTAAATTTTATAACCCATGACCTCGGAGAAACCTATTAACTGTCTAAAATAAATTGTGCTCTACTGAATTGTCCTTGAGTTTATCATTTCTCTAATTGTCAGCATGCAGATCAAGAGTTCGCCACCGAGAAATACTTCCACTTGTGCTACTTTGTTCGTTCAACAATTTGATATGAGGAAATTATGTTGTGGGTGAAGTTGGATACACATATTAGATGTCCAGGGCGGTCCATGGGTAAGTCTGACAAGACTTCGAATTTGGACAACCCTCTTCATAGGACAACCCCCAGGTCATTTGATATTCTTAGGAACCCAATCCAAACTCAACTTAAACCTATATCTATACTACTATATAATAAGAAAAGTTGGAGCTTCACCGTGAAAGTTTTTGTTCCAAAAATGTCATTATCTATGTTTTTAAATTTAAATTGTTCATTAAATTTAGCATGGGTACTTAGGTAATTACGTATAGAAGTGATTTTTTAAAAAGGTTTGTTGTTTTGTTCTTTCCAAGTAATAAAAAAATTTAGAAACTTATTCTCAAGTAATAAATTTACAAAAATGGTGGGAGTTGAAGGCAATGGACTCAAAAGACATGCAATACAACGTGCACAAAGTTCCGTACGTAACATCGTACATCTCAACAAAAAAAGAAAGAAAAAAGAGGTAACTAAAATTAGCTTCGGTAGACAAACCAATCTCTGGCCCGCCCTTGTCGATGTCTAGGGCTGATGTTGTTTTGCTGGGAACACTAGCGGTGTGCGTTCACCATCAATTTATGGAGTCCAGCACTTGTAGCTCATGTGGAAAGCAGCATGGGTACCAGGCGGGATCGACATGGTTAGAGTCTCCCAACTGTAAGGACGTGTAGGTGTGTGTGTTGTAATAAAAAAACCGTTTATTGGTTCTCTTCGTGTTTGGGATGGGCCCAGACCTAGTGGAACCTGACCATTGATGACAGAAAGGCGTGGTTCGAGTCGGAACTTTAAAAAAATAAGAAAAATAAAATAAAGTGGCGAGGAAATGAAATAAATAAATATGTAAGGAAAAGATCTAAGGTTAGTAGTGGCCTTGGGCACAAAAATGCTTCTCAACTTCATTTGTGTGAAGTGGATCTATTTAACATTTATGGGTGCTAATGTGATGTTGAGAAAAGAATCTGAATGCATAACTTGGTTGATGGATAGTTCAAATGGCTTGCTCCTATCTTTAGAAACTTTGAATTTTGTATTAAAATCACGAAGAAGCCAAATAACCTATTGGTTAGATGTCTCATTGAGATTGATTAAATAAAGGTTGACAAAACCTATTTGAGGAGTTGCAGACTTAACATTAGACTAGTCACGTTGACGTGTGTGTTTCATGTACAAAACAAATCTATGCTATTGTTGAAAAATTAGATAATAATTAAATTAATTATTTTAAATATAATTTGAATATATTTTAATTAGGATTTGTTATAGATATGTTTTTAAAATTTTGGATGTGTTTAGTTAGATAATACCCTGCACTTAGTTTAAATATAATTTGAATATTGAATATATTTTAGGACTTGTTATATGTTCACGTAGTTGGAAGGATTTTAGAATTTTTTATCTTTTTTGTTTACTATGTGAGGAGATACATGCGCAATAAAGATTTTTGAATTTATTATTATTAATTAATGGAGGGTATACAACTATACATACGTCTTAATAGTAGAGATGATAAGGTTGCCTACTATTTTGTTCTAAGACTGCTACTTGTTCCTTTATTCTTCTGTTTCAGATGGGGTTTTATTTAGTTACATACTTATTAATCTGTTGCACTTTGCAGGTTTCTAGTCGGATAGTTAAACTTGTGTTAAGGAACAATGCATTAGCTACTTTGCGAGGGATTGAAAATTTAAAGTCTGTTGAGGGGCTTGACCTTTCTTACAACATCATATCCAGTTTCTCAGAGTTGGAAATTCTTGCAAGTCTTCCATCTCTCCAGAATTTATGGTTGGAGGGAAATCCTGTTTGCTGCTCAAGGTGGTATCGGGCACATATATTCAGTTTTTTATCTCATCCAGAGAAAGTATGTTTTGTATTTCCCATCTCAATTGACTGTCTTTAAATTTTGATTTAATAACCATTAGAACTTTTGCTAGGAGATAATTGGACTGCTTATATTTCTACATCTTTAAGTGCAAATAAGGATATACATGTCAGACTTTTAGTTTGATGTTGCAGAAAGTGCTTATACTTCTATTGTTTACTTTCAGTTGAATTTAGATGAGAAAGGTATCAGCACAAGGGAGTTCTGGGAAAGACATATTATTTTGGCAAGCAGACAGAAACAACCATCAGGGTACGGGTTTTACTTTCCTGCAAGAGATGATGCTGAAGATGATGGCAGATTGAATACAAAAAGGGTAGGCAGTTTTGATTGTCTCTGCTTGGCATGCACTCACAAGCAGTCTTTTTCTTTTCTTTTTAATTCAATACTTGTTTCTCCTGCCTCCCATATGTGGGGGAAATCACGAGCTTTTACATTTCTTCAGATGCATGATGTTAGTTATGTCTAAGTAATAATATT
Organism: Iris pallida; assembly: GCA_029216955.1. Taxonomy (NCBI): domain Eukaryota; kingdom Viridiplantae; phylum Streptophyta; class Magnoliopsida; order Asparagales; family Iridaceae; genus Iris; species Iris pallida. Next base: position 5,533,801 of record JANAVB010033016.1, on the reverse strand, counting down.
TCCCTTGTTTGCAGAAAAAGTACTGTCGTCTTGCCAGCATTGAGGACGAGGAACATAGGAGATATTTTTCTTCAGATAATGTCGATCAAGAATCGGTTTCATCTGATAGCGATATCAAAAAAAAAGATGAGAATGCCATTTCGGACAGTGAATCAGAAATAGTGAGTTTGATGAATAAGGTAGAAGACATGAAGAAGGAGCGATCTGTTCTTTGGTTAAGGGAAATTAAGGAGTGGTTGGATCAAACTCCTGGGTATACAATGGACAAAAGCCAATACACAAAGTTTAACTTAGATCCTGGCAAAGAAAACTATTTAAGACAAAACGAAGGTGCGAGCCTTCTTGGAGAAAGCTCAAGCTATATTCCTTACGGGACACACGCATCTGAAGGTGAAGGGAGTAGTTCGAATATATTGGAATCTGAATTGCCATATACAGATGCTTGTGCAGGTGGCACTGAGTATTACGAGACCAACGGTAGAGCTAGTTTGGAACAGTCTAAGAATGGTGAACATTCCTCAACTGCCCAAAGGATCAGTGGTAAAAATCTCGACCAAGATCAATCAAAGGTTTATTCAAGGAAATCACTAAGCCTTGCCCCCTTGGATGTTACAGTTAAAGCAGATGACCGGGTAGAACTAAAGATCAGCCCAGCACCACTAACTGCCATTGATGAGATCATGGGATCACGTCCATCCTCCTTATACCCTGGGTCGCCACCACATTATCAGGAGGATATTCTCCAACGTCGTCTTTACTTAGAAGAAGAATTTTTGCAATTGTCAGCCGATTCCCAGTCTTTGGCATCATCAGACAGTGATACCAGCTGTAGTGATGATGATTCATGTACATCTACTCTGGAACTTGACCATCCACATGATCAGGAGTCTATGAAACGGGATTCTAATGATACATTGGTTGCATCATCTCAGAAGGCTGATCATCATGACAAAATGATTGAAGAGGCGGTAAAGAATGACACAATAATCTTGTCAGAGTTTTACACTGAACCAAATTCTGGTGTGGAAAAATGTGTATCATCAAACGACGATGAATCATTTTCTTACAGTGTGGGTAATCCCGACAATGATGAATATTTGAGACAACACATTGGCGGTAAGGAGAAAGAGGCAGCTAAACGGAAACATAAGATGAGAATCGTCTCTCTTTCAGAAAACTTCGTAACGTGCGACGTTGAATCTGAATTTCAGAATGGTAATGGACTTCTAGGTATTGATGAAGATAATAAGAGGGATAAAGGAGTACCAAACTTTGACAAAAAACATATCAATGTTTCAAGTGAAGAGGATGTGATGGTTGTTACACAGAACAATGGAATAAATAACTTCCTTGCAGATAGCTCTCTTTTGAAGCCCATGGCCAGCTCTCTGAATCCTGACCGAGATGAATTTATAAAGGAGTTTTTTCATATGAAGCTTGCAGATTCTGGAGCTTCTGAAACTTGTCAGCAAGCTGTTCGGTGTCCATGTATGCATCAACATGAATCAGCCTCTCAGGAGAGGTGGGTTTGATTGTATATCGTGTCTCTTCAATCCTTTCTTCTAGCAGTTAGCTTTGTTGCTTATTATGTGAAGGATGAACTTTTTCTTCTCAGTACTTTCTTCTTTCAACAATTTTTCTGCACATCTTACAGTTTTGACTAGCCCTTGAACTAATAGTGAACAAAAACTTAAATTGGTACTTAGGCATAGTGGTTTCACTTTTCTGGCAGTCTCGGCTTGATCAACTATTAGGCTTTCTATATATATACACCTTTTTGCACATTTGGTACCTTTGACACTCCCCCTCAAGCTAGATGTTGTCGAAGCCAAACTTGCCCAAGAATGTATAGAAGAGTTTCAGAGGTAATGCCATTGTGAGGATATCAACAAGTTGCTTGGTAGATCGAAGATAAGAGAAGAGATCACCTATTTTATCCAGTCATCACGAACAAAATGACAAATCAATTTGATGTGTTTGGTACCCTCATGATTCAGTTAAGTCAATGCCACATACTTCATACTAGTGAATTAAATCATATGGCATAATTGAACATTATACATAATTCACTAAAGTCAATCACATGGACTGTCTCATAAAAACTTAAGCAAAATGCACAAGTATGATAAATATTTTGTTTTATATATTTGAATCAAGTCCAAATTCAATAGTACATTTTTCATAAGATTATATTTAACATAGCAACCATTTATCAATAGAATTGGCTTAAGGAAGTCAATAAGCCCGCTGCTTCGTCTTGGGTTTTAAACTGCTTTTGTACTTGAGATCAAATCAACCCTGTGGTTAGGCCTGCTATTGAATGTTTGCTACACTAAAGTGGCTTATGCTTTAATATTAACCAAGCACACCTAGCTTTTTGTGCACTCAAATCATTTGCAGGCTTCTCCTTCTCCGATCCAGTATAGTTAGCAATTCAACCAATTAATTATAACTAAATAATTCTTTCATTATTGCAACCCACATAAGCTATAATAATATTGCAACTCATTCTCATTACATTGCCCCAACCTAATTTAGTCGAAGAAATATCAAATACACTATGATTTGTTAATTATTATTAAACCAAGCAAAAGACCTACTCAACATCTTGATCCTTTTTCTGAGTCTTCTGAATGTTTATGCTTCTGGTCGTGTGTTGACCTCTACTATTATGGACTGTCTTGCAGTCTCTAAGTTCTTATTGTCCACTACTGCATGCATTCTGACTGTCTACTACTCTGTCTACAATCTTAATCTTTGATCCAACTGTCTACTGCTTGTCTACAGCCACTACTGCTGGTTGTGCGTCAACCTTTGCTGCTGTCTACTCTGTCTGCGGTTTGATCTGTTTGTTTACTAATGCTGCTACTTTCTTGGGTCGTCTTTCAACCTTTGCTACTGCTGAAAACGATGTTTCTGGTTTTGCTACAATATTTAGCTCTACTAGTTTATTTTAGTTTCTAATTTATGTAACAAGCTGGACATGTTTCATATGTTCTAGTTTGAGGAGGATTGTTATTCTTATTTTGTCAATCCGTGTTGGATTTAGTTTGTATATACTCTGCTCTAGTTGCACATGAGGTAGAGTAGTACTAAGAATAGTACTAAGAAGGTTCTACTCCTTTATATATATATATATATATATATATATATATATATATATATATAATATGCCATTTTAGTAGAGCTTTTCACATAGCATATATTATATGTTGAAATTTTGTAAATTAAGATCTGATGCTCTCTTTAAATATCCCAGAAGTGATTGTGGCACCTTATGTTGTATGGACACATATAAAACACGACATGGTAAGGACATGGAAATGACACCTATTTTGGTGTATCCTAGTGTATTTTGGAGTGTCAGTAGTGTGCTAAATACGCTCTTGTACACACTTTTGTATTTATATTTCTTGCACAATAGCAAAGCCTGCATCCCCAAGTTCTGGGTTTCCTGTCAATATTTGTCATTAAGTTTTTAGTTTGCGCCGCAGAATTTAGAGCAAAGGCGTATATCCATTTTTTCTTCAGACTGTTTCATACTTTTGAATACTAATAGTAATAGACTACTCTCTATATTCTTTTGCTCAGTGAAGTTGCTCTACTCCGGAGCTCCAAGAACAAGTTATATGTGCTACTCATTGATGCAATGCCTGATGGGCAAGGTCACATCCTTTGCAAAATGGCTTCTATTATTTAACATTTGCATTTATCTAGTTTTTCTGCGGACATTGTATATGGGACCTTGTTTCAACATTACACTTCAGCAGTATGATTGGATAGCTGTTTGCAGAAGCCGTCTTCAAAGTTTTGGGATGCCATAAGCTTGAGGAACTGAGAGAAGTTGTCGTAGGACTAGGGCTACAAGTTTTGAGGTTTGTATCAAAGTGCATATAAACAGTTTTGCAGATAAATAATATCCTAATATATTGTGTCCATCATATGCCTTTGAAGGGTTCAGATGGAGGGTGATTCTGCATATCTGTTCTTACCAAAAAGTATTGAGAAATTCCAAGATTTACTTTGCTTGTTACAACTTGGTGAACATACACCTTTAAGCACCAAATTTTCTCTACGAAGGTGAACAAGTTAGTTACTTTTTTTCAATTTCTACTATGCATTATTGCTGCCAGTCAATTACTAGCATACTTTTATTTGTACTTTGTGCATGTCCCCTTTTCTGTTTCTATGATATGGTTGCCATGGAAACTTGAATGACAGTTGGGAGCAGGTTCAGGTCAGATTGCTTGAAAAGGATATATGTGGAAGCCTGAAGATGGGAATTGTTTTCTTCTCAATGTTACTGTTGTGGCAGAACAAATGTGAAGGTATGTTTTCTCCAATACCATTTGCCTCCCTATATTAGTGGATTTACAGTGATTGTTAAGATCTCTGGGTTGGAAATAGATGTTCTGGCAAGAAGGCTAGTAGACGTGATGTTTTTTGCTGATAGAGCTGCATATAACGCTGAACTTTTATTTTTTAGCATAATGGGAATGACATTGATTGCTGTCCTCAGCAGCTTTATTGTATTTCTGAAGCAGTTCACAATGCTTGAGAAAGCAGACAGTACTATTAGGGAATTCTTGAGATTAATTATTGTGATTAACTTTTGCATTTTCTCATGACTCTGATGAATTTGGTTTTCTATTATCGTGTAAAAAGCTATAGTAATATCTTATGAAATCTCATTTGTTATATAAAGGACCATACATTTAATAGATAGGGAAATAAAGTGCCACATATTAATAGCTAGAAGGACAGAAACGATAATGGGTGAGATCCTCTGGAACATCAGAAAGAATGGTTCTAGGGTTATCTTATTTATTGAGGAGGGCTACACATTAGTTGATAGGAGTTGTAGGACGTTAGGTTATGGGTGAGATCTTCTGTATCTTCGGCCAGACATTGTAGCTGTGTAAAGTATCCTTCCCCCTTTTTTCCCTTTGATCACACAAAATTTCAATTAATTTCTCAACTCTTCTCTAATCAAATAATTCAGATTACAGATGCTTCTGTAGCCAAAATGGACTATAGCCCTGGATAAGACTAAACAAATGCTGAGTTATCTAACCCAACGACTAAATGAAAAGAAATAACGAAGATAACAGTTCTGACTTATCTACTAAATAACCATAATGAAGCAATTAACTTAACTCGAGCTCAAATTGGAGCCAATGTCGAAAGGGTTGATCTTAAGCTGAAGATGTTCATAAAACTTTCTCAATTATTTTATGTAGCTCTCGTGCTCTATAGTTGGTAGCATTTTGATCGGAGAAGCCTTGGTGATGAAGATGAGTTTTCTTCCCAGTTAAATACCTTTCGCTATTTTTATGGAGCATAGGATGGAGGATAAGGTGGTTTTTGTCGAATTTTTCTTGACATCATCATACATCACCACAGCGCAAGAGGAACCTCGATTCATCATCAGATCATGGTAGCAAGATGAAACGAGGGAGGATGGTATTGTTGGCAAAAATTGGAGCCGTGGAGAGGAGGGGAGTGTGTATACAATCAATTTTGGGAGCACAATGGCAGTGGACAACACCGCAGCAAAGAAAATGAAGAGGGGAAGATGTTGACAGGAGCAGAGGACGAGTCGCAATAAAATAGAACCAAAATGAAGTTCGGGTGCAACTGAGTAGTAACTAGAGATTTAGTTGGCTTTCAACAGAATCAGTGTAAAAAATAATTATAAATAGCACCATCGTAGTATTATATAATTCATAAGAAAACATATGGACCACGAATAATAAAGAGTATGCAATTGGAATCATCCAAGTAACTGAGCTAGTGAGCTGATCTGTTCAAATCAAGTATGAGTGCCTTACTCAAGCTTAGCTCACTGCATTCAATAAAATTTCTAGGTCAGACTAAATATAAAACAGTAACTAAAGCATATGTTGGGTTATCTAACCCAACAACTAAACAAAGATAATTCTAAATTATCTACTAATGACCATGATAAACCAATTAAGCGAACCTGTAAACTTGAGCTCGAACTGGACCCAATGTTGAAATGGTCATATATTACCTATCTTTTTGATCCCAATGGGAGGAAAACAAGGTATCATATTTGATGTTGATAGGATTACGTCTTGACTACGAGCTGAAGAAGCTCATGAATGAAATGTTCTTGAAGGTACATTTGATGGTTAAGATAATATCAAGCTTTCTGGTTCTTGAAGCAAAAACAACATAAACTATTTTGCTAACCTCGAGCCACCTCTTGTTAATGGCCTCCATTCCAGATCTCTATAGTTGGGACATTGACAGGAACATGAGAGACTTATCGTAGGCCATGGACACCTACAAACCAATTTTTGTAGGTAGTCTTTGGAAGAAAAGAAAATCCTTGGAAGTGTACATAACTTTTCTAGTACCTTGAGACAGTTGTCAATTTTATGGATTCATGGCACATAGTAATTCAAGCTCAAGAAGGTACAATGACAATCACCAATAAAAAAGTGCAAACATATAATATCAATTGAAAAGTGCCAAATTATATTCTGATTGCATCTATGTTAACTTTCTGACGGATGTAGGAATTAGAAAGTAGATATTTCAAGTGTTTGAAGTATATGTTTAAACCCAAAATGATGACTTTTCTTGTTCAAGTTCACTACAAGCTTATATCTCACATAGACGAGACATTGCTGGTGAATACTATGTTTTCTTGGATGAGCATTACATCCTTGCTCTCCTCAAACTCTTGTGTAATGGTGTGCCGTTAAATAATGACTTTCTCGAGTTCCTCTTGCTCTGTATTCCTGGTTTCATTTATGGGAGGAAAGAATGAGTATTAGCCGCTGTGTTTGTGGCGACAAAGGCGAAGGAGAGAGGGAGGGCAGTGTAAATGGAAGTAGAGAAGGGGTGGTATTGACAGGAGGAGAGGAAGCCATCTACCATTAGAGTTCTTTCAACATACATGTGAAAATACAGCTTCATTTTTCCTATGCATACACAGATACAGCATACACACATGCATGCGTATGAAGATTTTTTTAACATAGTACAAATTATTAATGGGAAGACGAGCATGATAGATCTTTTCTTGCTATCAAATGATATTATATTAACAATTGTTCACGAAATTTTGAACTGTGACCAAGTTCCTAATATTGCTCTGCTCCTGTGTTTGCATGTGAGTGGTACTCCATTTATCTAATGTTGGTTGGTCATATTAGTCTAAAAGAATTTTGTTGGTGGTAATTTGAAGTCTTGTTTTTATGTTTATACAGGGGAATCATGGGTTTTACGATCTCTGATTGTGACTGAAGGATGCTTGATTCTGTGCATTGAGAACCTTGTGCAGTTCAGCTTTGTAGAAGATAATGGATCGTCTCCCCCATATTACTCTCTTGATTCATGTTGCGCAATCCAAGACATCGTAGATGTGGTAACTCTTTCCTCTGTTTCTTATACTTGTTGGCTGAATGTTCAACTTTTGCTACTGTGTCGCTTATCATTCGAAGTAGATGAGCATTGAACAATGTATTTGCCACTTAAAGCCCCGTGCAATCTAGAAGTCTGAAAAACAGGAGACAAGATGGAGGCAATCCTTGTCAGTTTGAGATTAAAATCTTAAGATTAAACTTGTTAGCCGATTAAAATTTGTGAATTTTTTGTTTGGTAGGGGCATGGTACTTTCATACTTGCATATTCTGTAAGTTCATAGGATTGAACAAGTTGTATTAGTCCAAATGAGTATCAAAAAACAAATGTGACACACGACATGGATGGATGCCAAATTTTAGCGGGGAGAAGCGTCCTATATATCACGTGATCAGAGAAGACACAAGGGCAGTTTAGTTTTATAGGTGTTTTAAGTCACGGTTATGAAGAAGACTGAAGAATACCATCATCGAGGTTAGAGGCGTGTAAGAAGGTTTTGTTATGGGCTGTGGAGAAGCTGATTCTACAATGTCTTGCAATTGAAGGTGGCTCCACCTACATTTTTCTAGCCTTGAAAAAGCTCGGGCCGACACTCACTTCTCATTGCTTACTTTCCATCAACCTCATCTCTCACTGATTAGACTGTTGCACAGATTGGCAGCAGAGGCAAGTCTCACATGCATATTACCTGTTTGAAAACTGGCCTAAATCCCCTTCTTAACTGGCCAAGATGTTTCAGAGGCTGATCCATGTAGAGTATAGTCTTCAAGCCCAATGAGCTGGTTACAAAAAAGGAAAAGAAAAAAAAGGAGAAAAGAGAAAATTGTGATCCATAATGCGTCAATGTTGTAGTACATGATATTTCTTTCTTCATTCTTCTGTAATCTGTAACAAATCTTTCTCCATGCCAAAGAATGACAGGTGGATGATGCTGATTGATAATCGGTTTGTGTAATTTTATCACCTGTAGTTGATAATAACTGCTGGTTAAAAGCCAACTGAACTTAAAACGTTTTTATCTTCTTCTAATTACTGTATAATTTCTTCTTCTCTCGTTGTTATGATCTCCTGGTACCCTCTTATTTATTCTCTAAAGTTCCACCTCATACTTCTATCCTTTTAGAATGTGGTTTATTCATAACATCCATGTTGAACTGACCAAGCTTGAACTTCTTTTAAGGTTGTCGAACTCAATGGCAGCAGATGTCTAACCCTGACCGCCAAAACTTTTACGTCTGGTAGAGTCGGTCTTACTGGTACAAGTGCTAATGAGAAGCCACCAAAACGGAAGAACGCGCAGGCTTGTATCTTGAAGTTGAAGTGGTTTTCTGAAGAGTCTCTGCTGAAGTTTGTCGCAGTTCTGAAGGGGATTCATCTGGGACTGACAATGTCTCCTCTTCCTGTAAAGTGTATATCCTGATGTGTCTAGGATGTTGGTGTTGATTCATTATTTTTCAATCTCGTCTTTGCCAATCATTTTTGTATAGTTCTTTATTCATTTCTTCCTCCCAGTGGTACAGGAGATGCATGTACAGATGTATTATAGATTTTGAGGAACTTGTAAATTAGTGGGCATTTCCATCAAGTCGATTGTTGGAGTTATGATTCAATTTCCTAGTTCCCTGCTTGAATTTGATGGCCTCCAAACTTCACTGGTTATGCGAAATGTTGTTGCTTAGTGGTTTACTTGCATATATTGTTCTTATGCATGTGGATTTCTTTTATTGTTCCTTTCCTCTAATTTGGAAAGGTGGTTTTAAGGAAGAACATAATCGGGTGAAGAAGCCCTAGTCGAGTGGTCAACTTTTCATCCTAACTTGTTGCGGGATCTTTTCGTAGTGCACTTGCAATGAAAGTGTAAATGTATCAATTTTAAAATTTTGTTTGGATACATAGTTTTTTGTCTCTGGTAAATATATCACTTTCAACATTTTGTCTGGATGATAACATAAGAGTGCAATTGAGGATTAAAAAAGTAGAGAAAATAGTCACTTGCAATTGAGTTGCAATCCATTTATGCTGCAACTAAGGAAGCAAAAAAGGGACACTTTCAGTTGTAATGGAATGTCATATCACATCCACTTGGTTAACCCAAACACAAAAACTTCAGCGGTGCGGGAATAGTTGTATATAAAGTGTCACTTTGAAGACGCTTTCAACACACTTTCGTCCTTCAAATAGCCCATTATTTGTTTTCTGTCAGCTAATAGAATCTCGTTGAACCTCACAATTAACTATTCCTGATCTACTGCTACGATGAACTTCACAATTAACTATCCATGATCTACTGCTACGATGACTATTCAATTTTGTAGGTTTGGATTATTTCCATGAAGATTATTTGGTGAAGATTGCCCATCAACTTTGGAATTTTGTCCCTCTTGGTGATTTTTTAACTCCTGTCATAGTTGGAAAGAATGATCCACTTTTATGTGAGATTGAAGTCACCCAGCCAAGATGCGTTATCCCCAACTCTAGTCACGACTAATTAGTTTTTTGAAATTGATTAGTCACAATAGGTTGTTATCCTTGTTATACTTTCTGAATATATCTCATGATATTTTACCTCTACATGCTAGAACTAACTAAAAGATGAGGCATGAGCACCGCATGTGTCGTCACATTTTACCATGGCAACTTCGAAACCAATTGTTCCCTCTAGATTGGGACGAGTAGAGAATTATGATACTTAGATATCCATCATGACATCTTAGATTGTACTCTTATTTCTTGTCTCGACCCTTTTTTTAATCATTATATTTTTGTTGGTTAGAATTATTGTGTATGATTCATACCTTTTTTTTTATCGGATTGTACATGATTCATAACACCAATCATATGATATTTATTTGTTCAATAACTTTATAAACCTTGTTAATTACGCTATGCTCCATCGGTTGTGAGAATATGCTTACAACGCCTAATTAGAGATATTTTTATAGCAATTATGGCATCCAAAATAACGTGGCATCCGAACACATGAATAATAAAGAAAAATGTTATGAAGCTCATGTAAACACTTATTAGTTTGATAATAAATTATGAGTTAGACTTCTAGTTTGAAACAAAGCTTTTGAATTAATAAGCAAATTCAATTCAAATTTAAGTTCGTTAATAATTCAAACTCATCAAGATTTTTATAGGCTTTTGTTTCGGATGATTATATTAACCCAACCCGTTTTCAAGGGTAAGTTGGTAACTTCGCACAAGATATCCCAGCCCTAAAATGATCTCATCTCCCTAAGGCTACAAATACACTTTGCCTGTGGCTGCTCATATTTCTTGTTGCCATTCCTTTGCATCTCAAATCAGGAAAGGAAAGAAAAGAAATGGTTTATTTATGAAAATAAAGAAAAATAATTTGTTTTTTCTTCTTTTCTTCTCTCTTTGTTTTCTGTCTATTTATGATTTCAGCACTCTTCCAATAATATATGTATCGATGGCTTCTTCTTCTTCTCCAATAGAGATGGAGCTGTTGTTGAAGAGGTGCAATATAGATGTCTCTGGTACTTCTTTGGACATGCAGTTTCCCAAATAATGGATCCTTGCATTTTCTACAAGTCCTACATTCACTTTTTCTTCTTCTTTTTTTTACAACTCCTTTTGACCAAATAAAATAAAATAAAATAGTAAGTTTACGAATTCCCTTTTTTCTTTTTTTCTTTCTTCTGCTATAATCTATTTGAAGATTATTTAAAAAGAAGGTTTCTATTTCTTTTTTATGTTGATATTATGATATTAGTTCATAGCAATTAAAAACTTAATATGTTTTTGGCTTTTTAATTTTAATTAGTTAAGTCCTTTTTTTTCATTTTGTACTCTCTTTTTTTTTATCGTAACTTACATGGCTTAGAACCAATTTGGTAAGTTTATACATTTATTAATTTATAATGATTATTATTGTGTTAAAAACAGATAAACTGATATACTAATAAATTTATTGATCCAATAGAAAAAGGAAATTTCCACCGGAGTGCTGGACGGGCGTCTAATAGAAATATTTATGCTTAATTATAACTTGGCTTAATTGTACTTTGCTACCCTCAACTATTCCGCTTTTTCAACTTGATATCCTAAACTTTTTTTTGTAACAAGTTGATACCCAGATATTATTTTGGACTAAAATGTCCCTACCCCTACCCCTAACCCTCCCCCCCTGCACGCTCCGGCCGCCCCCCCTGCTCACTCCGGCCGCCCCCCCCCCCCCCCCCCCCCCCTGCTAGCTCCGCCCCCCCCCCCCCCCCCCCCCCTGCTCGCTCCGGCCGCCCGCCCGCCCCCGCTCTCCCCTAGGCCGCGGCAGCACGGGAGGAGGGGGGCTGGGGAGGGAGGGCGGGGCGGGAGGCGGGGCAGGGGGTGGCCGAAGCTAGCGGGAGGGGGGGGGGGGGGGGCGGAGCTAGCAGGGGGGGGCGGCCGGAGTGAGCAGGGGGGGCCGCCGGAGTGGGGAAGGGGGTGGAGGGAAGGAAGAGGGAAGGGCATTTTCGGAATTTTTGAAAAATTAGGTATCAAGTTGAAAAAAAATAATAGTTGAGGTACCAATTTGTTACGAAAAAAAGTTTATGGTATCAAGTTGAAAAAGCGGAATAGTTGAGGGTAGCAAAGTGCAATTAAGCCTTATAACTTCATGCCCTCAACTTTTTTACTCTGACAATTTGACATCCTGAAAAAAAAAAAAGACAAACATATTCTTATTCCAAACATAAAACTACCCCTAGCTCCCCTCTCTGCTTCCCTCCGGCTACTGTCGACCTCCCCCTCCCGTTCGCAACCCCCACCCCTGTGCTCCTCACCTCCGCTCCCCCCCCCCCCCCCCCTCCCCCCCCCCCCCCACCCACCCATCTCCGCCATGCATTTGTCGGTTGTGCACGCACCCAGAGAGACATGGGCGGTGGTGCAGTCAGAGATATCAATTTGTCGAGTAAAAAAAATTATGGTATCAAATTGAAAAATGGAATAGTTTAGGGTATCAACAAAATTATTCACGTTTTTCTCTTTTTGGGTATCAAGTTGAACAAAATGATCCACTTTCATTCCTCTATTTCTACTTTTTTTTTTTTTTGTATAAAGTTGAAAATATTCAGTAGTTGATGGTATCAAATTGTTGAGTAATTTTTTTTTTAAATATTCAATAGTTATGGGTATCTAGTTATAATTATTTATTTATTTTTGCAAGGCTTGTGTTCAAATCAAGACATTTCCGATGAACTTTTTTATCAAATTAGGTCATGTTTGGTTGCCTGTAAATGGTAAAAACCGTAAAATGCATCAGAAGTTTTTTGAGTTGCAAAAAAGTGTTTAGTTTTCCAGTTTCAGAAAAGTGTTTAGTTGGTTTTATTTTTGTCTTGTGTACTTGGTTTATTTTTTGTGAGTGGTCTTTTAATTAATTTTGTTTTGTTGTAAATGAGAAGTGGATCTGAAAATGTGGACTTCAAAATGATATTGACGAAAGGAGAGTTGGAAGCTGGAGAACAAAAGACGGTACAAGTCTTTTTATCCTTAAAACTGGAGATAGGAAGACTTGTTATTTTCTTCGTATAAAGGAATATAATATATGAAACAAAATTATTGTAAAACTTTTTGTTCACAAAAGTTGTAAATTGGCTAATGAAAGCTTGTATTCGTATACAAGTTGTGAATAAAAGAATTATGTTCTTGTATTATTATTGTTACTTTCGATCCTCCAAAATCGAGACAACACAATGGCATCAAGTTCATAAACAAATGGTATCGAGTTCAAAACAAGCTCAATTTAAGCTTGTTTATTTTCAAGTTGACCATAATTCACGAGCTCAAATTTAGACTCGAAAGCCTGAACTAAGCTCCGAGTCCTAATTTTCTTTTGAGTCAGACTTCCGTATTACACTCTTTCAGAACTGAGGAGAATTCATCAAATGACCTAGAAATTGACTTTTTGGACCATAATCTCAGGTTCTCAGCTGTCAATCCCAAATTATTAGCCAACACAAGGCTTTGATTTTGTTGGTGTGTGGAAACAATGGATTGTTATTATGCTCCAGCTCATTATTAAAAATGTGGTACCACCACCATTATGCCTAGCTTCAATTATAAACTTAGAATTGAAAGTACACAAATAATTGCATCATTTATCACCAGAAATCTTGCTTTTTTAAGCTACCAAAAGGATCGGTTCAAGTTAGATTAGCTGTTTAGTAGAGCAGTAAAATAACCCATAACAGATCAAACGACAACAATTTATGCATTTAAGATGCCAACTTTTGTTCCTGCCTCTAGTAAGGAAAATATACAGATAAAATAGTAGGCTATTCATATATTCTGGAAATACTTTTAGTCAACTAACTCCTACAGTATGAAACATTTACATGAAGTAAATAGAGTGAAGGATTAACTGCCTCTCTGACTTGAGTGAATTTCAGCATCATCCTCCGCAACCTCATTGCAGCAGCCTGAGCGAACCTCCGCCCCTGAACTCGGAAACTTTTGAACTGAAAATAGCATATCAGGAAACAGTGCGTCCATAGCACACGGATGCAAGGTAGAGATTCTTGGCCCATTTGTCCTGCACAGCAGAATGAAAAGAAAAAGGTTTCGACATTATTGGCAATGCAATCACAAGTCATATCCACCCAACAGCACTAAGGAGTATACATGCCCCAGTCAGCAGTCAACATAAGCACAAAGGATCTTATCCCCAACTTAGCAATTGCTGCACTAGTGCAAGGGTGTGTATGATTTTCATGATAAAGAGCTCAGGAACTAATCTTTACAAAAAGTAGTAGTTTTAGTGAAATGGTGCCTCAAACAATACATGACTATGGAAATTTGTTTCCACACGAAGAAAATGGTTCCACTTACCATTGCTCGTCGATACCTTGGCTATCGAAAACCGAATTTTAAAGTGCCTTCTCAACACTGATACTACTTTATGTCAAAAAAGGATCGACAACAGCTACCAGGTTAAGGTGAGTGGTCCATGGATGTGGTACCAGTAAGCTAAGAAGTTAATAAAAGGCTATCTACATTTCAAGAAACAATGTGTGCAGTTTTTCCTTGGACAGAATGATGAGCTATTTATCCTTACCTTAACATGAGCACTTGGGAAGGCAGAGGTTCTGAGGGTCTCCTGGGTTTCATCATTAGGCTTGCGCCTAGGCACACTTAGGATAAGAGCAGACTGATCCCAAGAGGCAGCCGTTGATGTGATTCGATACCCATTGTCCCAACGCCTGTGGATGCCCTCGCTTGGATACAGGAAGTCCAGTTCCACAACCTGTTGGAGTTTAGATGAGAGACCTCAAGTTTTCAGTTCAACAGTAACCAGTAAGAAGGTCCCTTGTCATGTTCCTATCAATATACTGGTAGCAAACTCTAACCTGATCACTGAATCCTGCATTTCGAGACATAACAATGCCCCAACGGAGTCCAGAAGTTGCCATCGATGTGACATGGAACCCTTCTTTCCATTTCTTGTTTATCCACTTAAAGGGGAATGAGTCGCTGACTTTATAAGACTGCTGGGTGTATGGGGTGCCTGAAAAGGTTTTAGAGATCATAGATCAACTGATAATATCTCAAATGAACATTATAGTAACCCTAATGATCTAAAAACAGCATTAACTGCAAATATCTTAATATTAGAAAATAAATATCACCTGCAAGAATATATGCATGCTCATGCATGACATACACGCGAGACAGTTTTCTAGGTATATGGTTATTATTTGTATTCTTGCACACGTAAAATGGCAAGCTGAGGTCGTCTTCAGAAGCTATTATATTTGAAAATAAGGGACAAAAGAGAAGACTCGTGTGGATAGCATATCCATTTGAAAAACTAGATATTACATTCATATGTTACCAATTTTTTTATTGGAAAACACCACCTCCTTCCCTATAATATGTAGATGTCTTTTATTTTCTATTTAAAGTAATGATTGTTTGATTATTCAAATCAAACAAAAGTAGTACTTGCATATCACCACAGAAACACTTGTAATTGTCCATGATGTTAAGAGAGGAACTTAGCAACACCACCTTTCTAGTCAAACTTAGGCTGGGTTTTGGGCTTCCTTATCATAGCTGCTGCTGCTTATTTGTTTGATAAGCAGTCCAACAAACTGTTTGGTAACAACAGCTTACCAGAATTTTTTTAAGAAGTTTGTTAAATTTTGGACAGCTTTTGACTTTCAAAATCTGCTGCTGCTTTTTTGAAAAGCAGGCAATCCCAAATCAAGCCTTAATAAAGAACATAGATGATAGAACATTCAGGTTCTCAAAGTAATCCTTGCAATCACTACTTCACCACCAATGACAACAGCTAATCATGTGCATAAAGAATTGGTTATTAACATCATGGCCCGTAACAATTACAAAGCTAAACTAGAAAGGTTTGAAGTATCGGTTTTGGACCCTTCCTATGAGTACCTGTTTTGAAGTATTATCGGTTTTGGACCCTTCCTATGAGTACTTCCTATTAGTACAAGGTTTTGGCAGGTCAGAGGGCGGCTTTGAATCAGTGGTTTCAGTAGTTTCAACAGTTTCGGTATCGGTTTCAGCCAATACTTACAACCATGCTAGAGTATAGACCTATTCGATTGTTGGGTAAGATAAGACGCTATACTAAGGTGATCAAGTTTGGATCCTTCCTTAGTTCCTTTGGGTACCAGTTTTGGCAGTTCGGAGGGCAGCTTCTGACATTTGAATCAGTGGTTTCCACGGTTTCGGTGTCGGTTTCGGCAAATACTTTAACCATGCTAGAGAAGATACATATTCAGTTGTTGGAGATAATGACGCTATACTAAGGTGATAAAGCCTAAGGTATCACCAAAAACAGAAGCAAAGAAAAAAGATAAGATTGTTTGTCATGCTTCATAAAAATTTAAATTTGCAGAAGAGTATCTTTATCTCATTTAAAATATGTATTTTGAGGACCTAAAAAGTGTATTCAATATTTCAAACCAAAATAGTAGACGACACTTATCAAAAAAAATGTTTAGTTACTACCATTATTGGGAAACCTCACATGAAATCATAACACTATCTGGTGATTAACACACAAGAATTTCGCCAGCAAACAAAATGAAAAAAGATTTTAAGTGATCAGTATAGTATCTCAGTGAGATCGAATCATAAATCCCAAGAATAGAGACCAACCCTTGGACATCACTACAAGAGAACTTCCATTGTTTGCACCAGCAATAGAACTGATATAATAGTTTTTCTCCCACTGTTCCATAATCCACTCCTTCAAAAAGTAAAATGAAAATTATAAGTAATAAAGATAAAGGTCCAAAATTAAAGTGAACTGTATCAGAAGTTGCAACAAGGAGGCTTATGTGAATAATACCTTGTGAAGAAAATATGGGGACAATTCATAAACCTGAGAACTAAAATTAGTTCCAGCATCCATAATGAGGGCCCACAAATTGGCACAATTTGCAACAGAACTTATAAGCAGACCGTCTTCATTTCCTCTCTCCACATGCTGCGCCAAACGTACGTCGGCCACATTGTAATGGTACCTACTCATAAGTTGAGAAGCTTGATAAGTTGATACCGTGAGGCAATGTCAGGCAAAGAGTCCAAATTAGTATCAGGAGGCTTTACTCATTACACTTGACAAATGCCTAGGAGTACTAAACAGATTAGTTAACTTGGAATCATATGATTGGGGCATTACAGCGTTAGTGATTACCCAGGTTCACTAATACTATACCCCCAGTAGTAGATAGTGTTAACCAGGGGTAAGGCATAAGTCTTTATTTGAAATTGGAATTATTACCTAACAAAGAAGAGGGACAAATCTACTTAATACTGCTAAATTGTTAAACTAAAGATTTGGTCAGGATTTGTCAATCCATTACCAAATGCCAAAGATTTGTTAATCCCTTACCAAATTCCCAAAGTTACTGTTAAGATTTACAAATCCATTACCAAATGCCCAAAATTGTGAATGAGATTAATAGATCAATAGAGTTGCACCTCCAGTAATTAAACTGCTTGCCAAATTTGCCTTATGTATAACAGCGAAATTAGGTCAACAAATTGGCCACACAAATATACATATCTATACCGTATTAAAGGCTCAAGGCTTGTGGGTACAGTGTTATAAAAATAGGATTACTCTACCAATTCAATCGAACTTGGCCCAAGCTGCATTGGATATATACAAATCAGGATTAATAATCGGACAAACCGACTAATTGGTATAAAACGAGTTTTCGGGCCGATTTTTATCATCCGGCCCAATTACTCATTTATTGGATTATTAAAACAATGGGTTTTGGGTGAATGTTTAATAACCAAAACCTGCTCGCTCTTTAGCGATATAAGCCAGTCATTTTTCTCTTCCCCTTCCCCTTTCGAGCAGGCCCTAAGAATAGAGAGGGAAAAGGGAAAACCCTAATTTCCATATAGACGAGACTTATTTCTATATTTTATTGGCAATGCCTTGTTATCAACTGTATTCTCTTGTTTTGATATTTTGAATTATGTTTGTGATTATGTCTCAATATTGTTATTGTCAAATAGTATTATTTGACATGTATACTTGATCTTATGTTTATAGGT
Source organism: Iris pallida (assembly GCA_029216955.1). Classification (NCBI taxonomy): domain Eukaryota; kingdom Viridiplantae; phylum Streptophyta; class Magnoliopsida; order Asparagales; family Iridaceae; genus Iris; species Iris pallida. Next base: position 5,515,861 of record JANAVB010033016.1, on the reverse strand, counting down.
AAGTTTTCCATTTTCCTGTTTAAAATAATCGTGTACCAGAGTAATCGGATTAATCGGTGAGTAATCAGATTACTCTTTCCAGGGTCTCAGACCGAGCAAGGAATGAAACCGAGATTTATCCTTGTGTGGGTACATGACATATGATGTACATTATGACATTCAGATAGCAGATAGGCTACACTATTGTGTCCCTGATATATCACCAGTTGATACCCTGTAGTGATCATATCCATTTCTTTGACACATATATACTAATATGTGTGTGTGTGTGTTCGTGCGTGTTAAGTACATAAGAAAATAATCGTGAAGATCACAAAGCAAAGTGGTGGTGTTGCGGTTGAGCATGCCCAGCAAGGTGTCTCTAGATTATTGACTGTTGTATGCCTTGTTCAAGATTTCAAAGAGAGTAGAGGCTGTGAAAAGCAGCAGTTTTTACTGCTATAACTGCATGGAATATCTACTCAAACTATGATTAAAAGTCTGATTACAGATATAGACTGCAAGATGTGATGTCAGAGCCAAAAAACTAAGGTACTCATGTAGTTACAGTAGAAACACCTCATTCTCTTAAAACAAAAATATAGTCAGATTAAAATTTTCATAACATACATCTTAGCATTTTTTGCTTTTTTACAGCATTCCTTCGATTGAAGTGCTAAGCCAACCCCACTGAAGTGATGAAAAACTTTCAGCACGTCACATGATAATTTCTGAACGTTCCATTTTTATACTGCCTCTGTGACTGTCAACATTTCATCGCAGAATGAATCAAACTCAACTCCTCCAATAATAACTTCACTAAGTGCTGAAGACCCAACCAGACCTATATTTCATGTCATCCTACAGGAGGTATTTCTGGCTTGTTACTAATTCCAAAAGTGTACATGCCTATAACTGCAAACACCCTAGCCCTACGAGTTTAATGTAGCAAAAATAAATGATTTTTTTTTTCCAGATATTGTAGTTCCCATAAAAGCACGTAAATGAGCTAATGAACTGCAAAAAATACTAGTGAATTTTCTTGCCATGAGAATTCATGCAAGCGACAACGAGCTACCTAACCCTGCATATTATGTCACAATTATATATTTCATTATAATTAACAAGAGAATGCTTGAATGTCCTTAATGGGGGATCTATCTCTGCTAGGATACAATTCACTTTCTGCCCTCTAATTTAAATTAAGAGCAGAATATAATACCCTTCAAACGGAACAGGGTAACTTGAAGCCAGTTGAAACCAAAGTTAAGGTCCAGTAGGTATTAATTATCAGCTGTAAAATTTGGCCTCTGAATGTTTCGGAAACTGTTAAAATGGCACTTATTTCTCTAGGTTACGGTAAGATACAACAATAACAAAGCCTTAGGTTAAGGTAAGATACAACAATAATAAAGCCTTTAGGGCTTGTTTGGTAACCGGATTTTACTATTTGGATTTGGAAATCCTCCAAATCCAAATCATGGATTTTACTATTCAAATCCAACTCCAAATTCAACTCCAACCAAACATAGGATTTGGTTTTATGATTAATAATTAAATTATAGTCATGATCAATAATTAAGCTATTAATTAATTATGATTAATTATAGTTATTATTATTTATAAAATTAATAATTAACGATTAGTAATTAATAATTGACGGTTAGTTATTATTAATTATAAAATTAATAATTAATGATTAGTTAATTTTTAAATAAATAACGATTAATAATTAAAGATTAATAATTAATAATTAACGATTAATAATTAATAACTATAAATTAAATAATTAATAATTAACGATTAATAATAGTAATTATAAATTAAATAATTAATAATTAATAAATTAATCATTAACGATTATAAATTAATAATTAATAATTAAGTAATTATAATTAATTAATAAATAATTAAGTAATAATTAATAATTAACGATTATAAATTAAGCAATTATAATTAATAATTAAATAATTAACGATTAATAATTAACGTTTAATAATTAACGTTTAATAATTAACGATTATTAATTAACGATTATAAATTAAGTAATTAAATAATTAAGTAATAATTAAATAATTAAGTAATAATTAATAATTAATAATTAACGATTATAAATTAATAATTAATAATTAATAATTAAGTAATAAATTAATAATTAATAATTAAGTAATTATAAATTAATAATTAATAATTAATAATTAATAATTAACGATTAATTAACTATAAATTAAATATTTTAAAAATAGTAATTATAATTAATATTATTATGATTAGTAAATTATTAATTAAATTATTATAAAATATGATTCTAATTGTGATTAAAATATTATTAATTAAGATTATAATAAAAATAGTTATTAATAAATTATTAATTAATATTATAATTAATATGATTATAACAAAATTAACTAATTAACCAATTTTTTAATTAATAATACTAAACATAGGAAATGATTATTAATTAATATTATAATAATACTAATAAATTATTAATTAATATTATAATAATAATATAATAATACTAATAAATTATGATTATTAACTAAATAATAAAATATTATTAATTAATATTATAATAATACTAATAAATTATTAATTATGATTATAACGAAATTAATTAATTAACTAATTTTTAACAAAATTATTAAAGATTAACTAATTTTTAATTTACTAATTTTTAACAAAATTATTAAATAATAAATATTTTAACGAAATTATTAAAGAATAATTATTTTTTCCTCCAAAATCCAACCAAATCCAAGTTTTGGATTTTGTCATACTTTCCATATCCAAATCCATCTCCAACCAAACATAGAATTTCATGGATTTGTCTCCAAATCCATAAAAATCCAAATTCCACCTCCAAATACGGTTTACCAAACGGACCCTTAACGCAAATTATGGGATCGTCTATTTGAATCATTTTCTTCCATTCAACTCTATCAAGGGCCAGGACCTCTGTGACACTAACAAATACCATATCCTTCTCCTGCTTTAATTCATGTTACCCCTAGTCCAAGTAGACCCTTTAATCCGTGCATCTATTGGTTTATGTAGTACATGTCTGCAACCACCTAAGATGAATTCTCTCATCTTGTCCTCAAGTGATGCCCCTTCCACTTCCCACGTATACAACTCGTTTTTTACATTATATTTCAATGTATTGACAATCATCCAGCTTAGCATTCTCATTTCAGCTAAATCTTATTTCCAGATATATTTCTTAACATGTCAACACTCTTGTCCATAAAGCATGGTTGGTCTTATAGTTGTCTTCTACAATGTTCTTCTCAACTTCAATGTTATCGACTTATTTTGTAATCACAAAGTACTCTAGAAACAATCCATTGACCATCATGTATATGAAAGACGTTTCTTAACCTCTCCATCGTGATGAATGATTGATCTATGAACCACATGCATCGTAACCTCTCCATCATGATAAATGATTGATCCTAAAGAGTGTTTTAAAAGGCGCGAGGAACACCGACGCTATTAGGGTTGTCAATGGTAACAGGTAACCCGGTTAGCCAACCGGATTATTTTAGAATTATAGGGTTTGAATTCCAAAAGTAAACCGAAAATCCTTAATGGTTACAGTTTGGATATAGCGTCAGCCGAACCAGAAACTTCGATAAGAAACCTAAAACCAATTTTAAATATCAAGATACCAAGTTTATCGCATAAATTTGATTAAAAACTTTGAATGTTCTATCAAAATTTGGATAAAGAATACTTAACAATTTGTCATAAGTATGTATCCCGTGAAAACCATCCAAGTGGCTGAAGTAAAATCCACAAAAATTGAAGTAAATTATAGTTTATACATCTTATGTAAAATCTGAAAACCTACTCGAACTCAATAAGAATGAAAGATTTCACTTGAACCCAATTCCAAATTCGAACATGAGAAGCTCATATGGTCGGGTTTGGATCGTACATAAACCCGACCCATTGACATCCCTACGCAGTAGGGTCATCTAGAGCCTAAGCGCGAGGCACACGACAGGGTGTAGGCTTCAAGGAACAAAGTGCGGACTGAATAATGATCTTTTTTTTTCTTTCTTTCTTTTTTTCCTTTTTTTATTATATACTACTTAATAATGATCCTTAATGTACTAACGTAATATAGAAAATGGTAGGATGAGTGAGGCAAAAAAGTTACGGTAGGATGCGAAAAGTTTGCCAATCATACTTTTCTAGCTCAAAAAAGAGATTTAGACGAGAGACTTGCAATAATTTCCACACATGTCCTCTTTCACTGTGTAACTCTTGCTGCCTCTGACTCACCCCGAGTATAGTTCCAAGTTCTTTATTTGCCAGGGGATGTTAGGCAATTATGTTGCCTGATGGGAGCATAAATTTTTAATCAAATTAAACCTTGGTGGTATCACACTCACATTTTCTCTTCCATAAATTATTGTCTCAAGTTCTCTAACTTTTTATCTCAGTCTCAAAAGAACCTAGTGACATGCTAAGTACAACAGAACTTCTTACCCCTTGCACTGACCTCTGACTCCTACCTCTTTTAACTTCTCATCTTCTTTTTACTATCTTACATGCCAAGGATTAAGTTGCTAACCTTTCGCGTAAATTATTAAAACCATAAGATGAGTTTCACGCATTTGTATTGGGAACTTTCAGTCCCTTCTTATTAGTTACAAGCGTGTACATATTACATATTGGACCCAACTCTCAAGGGCAAGAACCTATTCTCATCACAGGCCCCTTGCCAAGAATAGTTTCCTATTGATCATTCAAGTGTAAATCAAATTTATCAGGAGAAAAACAAATTGGCAGATCATACTATAAATTTCATAGTTTACTTTATCTTTCAGGAAATTGCACAATATTTTTTACATATTTGCTAATATTAATTTCTTATTGACCATTCAATTAATTAAACCCAACTGGAAATAACACGACAGCAGATCATGTTACAAGTTTTTCGTAGTTTTGGTTTATCTTTGAGGAAATGGTGGGACACATTCTACTTACTCTTCATAAATTAATAACTTCGGGTGGAGCGATTAAGTAATAGAAGATAATCAGGGATGTGATTCCGTGAACATAATAAAGTGGCAACCCAAGAGCTAAAGTAGAGTATGTGTAATCAAACGATTACTGTTTAGCCAGACAACAATTAAGATCAGATCTCTCATCGGCCATCGCCACCACATGAATAGAGAGTTTTGGAAAAGTGTGCTTTGAATACATTGTATTTGTCATAATTACTGTTCAAATTATCATAAAGCATGGGGAAAGGTCTGACCGAATTCTAAAACAGCCAATCTATTAAAAGTTCTGCAACATTTTATCTCCAATATGATTTACCTCTGTTTCATAGGTAGCCTAGCATTATACACTGAAATCCATTGGGTGGCAGGAACTCCTACACGAACCTTCTTCTTCAACTGGCCATCATCTTCATCATCAATGGTCAACCTACCCCGTTTTTGGCCAACCTGATACATGATTTGTTATAATTACATTATACAGAATTCAATTACCTCTACAATATTGAAAAGTCAGTATATCTATTAGTGTTGATATGGAATCCCATTTACCTTCAGTGCACCGTCAGTGTTGATTGGCCTAATTGCCGGATTTGGTCCAATTAACCAATCAAATAAAGATATTAGCTTAGAGTAGTTAGGCTCTTCGTCAAATTTCATGTTAACCACAATCTCAAGAAATTGCTTGAAAGGTGCAGGGCAGTTGGAACAAAGCATTTCAGGAGATGTTGACATCTTTTTCTTGCACACTAGATATGATTTGGTGTCACCCTGTCAAGAAGATTTGCAAGTATAGAAAAGAAACTGGACAGGTTAGTCAGGGACATAATCAATCAACATAAATTAGTGGTTAGGACTGTAATCTAACATCCAATTACCTGGTATCCCTGCCATGGTAACCTGCCTCGATGAAGAAAAATGAGAGTGTATGCAAGAGATTCTAGATCATCTCTCCTACTTGCAGTTCTTCCCATGTGTGCATGAACACTAGCATATCGAACAGTTCCCCTGAAGCAAGTGAACAGGTCAAGAATAGTGAAAGGAACAAGTTGTTCGCTACTTTTTCCAACTAAGGGTAAAACTTCGTACCTGAAAACATCTGGGCGTTGATCATATTCGACATGCTGTCCATTTGTAGTATCCTTCCACTTTGTCGCTACAGAAATAGTAACAAAAAACTAAGTATGGAAAAAAAAACCAAACCAAGTATAATCATCAATATGATTGAGCAACTAGGTAATGGCCAATTATTGAAAGTAAAAAAAAAACACGATGCTAAGTAATATTAGCAGCCAGGTGATGAAAGAAATCAGAGAGTAATTGGGATTTTCTTACCTAGGCCAAGATCAACAAGATATAATTTCTTTTCTTGAGGAGTTGCTGGTTGACCAAGCAGAAAATTCTCAGGCTTTACATCACCATGAACATATCTAGTAGCATGCAGAGAGGTCAAGAATATGACAACTCAATTTCATATAATGGAAAGGAACCTTCTTTGACTGAATCTATCAACAGAGATTAAATATATCCTCACTATAAAAATGTAATTTGAAGTTGATGCTTACCCTTTTGCGTGCACCTTTTCCAGTATTGAGATGGATTCAACAGCAATGCAAGAAACCATTTCCGAGGACATCCTGTGAATCAAAGTATCAGTACAAATCATTTAAAGTTGCATGTAAATAAAAGACGCCCCATGTCATAATCAAGGCCTAATTTGCGAACTTTTAACAAGCTTGTACGACAAACATAATTTACTTATCTGAACGAAGATGTTAAAACTGCAAGTATAAAGCACACATCATATACCCACACAGATGAAACAGACAATGGGAGAATAATCCAACAAACCGCAGCTTGTACCTTAACTATTATTAAAAAAACATTGGTGATTATTAATTTATTACCCTTCATTTGACTCAATGCTCAATATCCTCAACAAAGGGATCAACACTCAAGATAAGATTCTATTTGCCCAAAACTTCCCTTATACACTCAACAAAAAACAAGTACTTAAAACTAAAGACTAAGATCACAAAAATCCCCGTGCATAGTTTGCCTGTTTTTTATTTGATTATCTACTATTGGTATCAGATGGTTTAGAAAAAAAATATTAGAAATTTGAGGTCATTAATAAATAATCCCTTTAAGATTAAAAAAAGCTGACTTGAAGTCTGCACACATTAGGATTCAATCTAGAATAACACCATCGAGTGCAATAGGATAAGGGGATGTCATTCCTTTTCGCTCTTTGGCTTAAAGTGTCAGAGATTAATGCAATTACCAATAGAAAATTGCATGATCTTTCCTCTTCGTCTAGACTCTTTCTAGCAGGGACTTGGAAGTTGCTCCTTGGTTGCATTACCTTAAACTGCATAACCAAAAAGGTGTGTCTACCTACCCGTGAGTTTTACGGCAAACCCTTCTTTGCTCATACCTACCTTGGCTAGAAATTTGGCACCAACAGAAGTTGACAAACGGTGGTAAAAACTGTAAATTCTTTTATTGAGCTTCCATATGATCCATAAGTGGCCCTCTAATGGGGTTGGTGTCAATGTGGAATAGCATAGTACAATATGGATGTTGGCATGTTGCATTTAAAGTCTATTTAGAACATATCATCTACTTGAGTAAGAAATCTCAAATATCAGAGGTTCCCAATTAACTAAGCAAGCAAACGAAAGGAATCAGAAAATCCACTTTAGAATTAATAAAAGGGGGGAATTTTGTACATGTCCCTCTAGCTTTTTAAATACTCCTCCCAGTCCCTGTTGACCATGCAGCTGTTCCAGGGTCCCTGTACTAACAAAAATCAGAAAAGAATATCTTAAGGACATTACTGCCCCTTCCCTATATATCATCAACATCCAGCCTTCTCCTATCAAAATGGGGTCGGCTATAGAGCATTAGAAAGCTCCAACAAGATTTGACAAAAAATTATGACTGGTTGTCGGCATGACTGGTTGCCGGCCAGTCATAATTTTTTGTCAAATATTGTTGGAGCTTTCTAATGCGCCATAGCAGCCCCCATTTTAATAGTAGAAGGCTTGGATGTTGATGATATATAGGGAAGGGGCAGTAATACCCTTAAGATATTCTTTCTGATTTTTGTTAGTAAAGAGAATCTCTACAGCTGTTACCAAGTCTGTAGCGAACGGCGTCAATACGGAAAAGATCTAGGAAGTGGTAAAGTCAACCACAAAAGCAACTGAAGATGCTCAAGATAGGTAGGAGTCAAATAATCTACACTAGTAAAATTTCATTGCTAGGGGAGCCAATGAGAGAGCAAGTCACAAAGGCAAAGGACGCCTTTCCTGTTGAGAATGAAGAACATAAAACGTGTTTTTCACCAATGGAAAAAAAACTCTTGTTCGTTGTAAGATCATTGAAGGAATGGTTGGTCATAAATTTGGAGAGTTTATATATATATATATATATATATATATATATATATATATATATATAGAGAGAGAGAGAGAGAGAGAGTGCGTGCGCGTGCACGCTTTCTAAATTGAATTGATTTTTAGAATTGATAATATTTTCAAAAATGTCCAAAAAAATTAGTGAGGTAACTGTCGTTGCTGCCGGCACCGCAGGGGGTGTAGGAGTTTCTAGAACCTGCGGTTCCACTGGCTCTGATATCACTTCCACTCGAATCTGGTCAGGAGAAGGTATTCTTTCCTGCTGCTGCCCCGTCGAGCTATGCTCTACTGGATGTTCCTCCACGTTGGCCTCGCCAGCTACTGAGAAAGAAGCACCCCTATAGGGAAATATACATGATATCAAATGACATGACGAGGAAGATTCGAGGATGCAATTCAGGTTATCAATCAAGGTGAGGAAAGAGAAATCGAGGCAAGAGATTTAAAGGGAACAAGTTTTGATTGAGACTCCTATAATAGTAACACCCCTCAAGTCTAAAAATCAGACCTGCATGGGCCACCAATAAAACCTTGTCACGCCCCCAGTACAGAAATAGTGTGTCAAAATAGATGAGTGGCAATACATTGAAAGATATGATAAAAAAATGAGCTTATTTCGAGGTAAGCTAGGCCAATTGATAGCAAGATGAGAGAAAATTGTCTAAGTTAGTTTGGACATATGCATCGTAGGTAAACAGATGCTCAAAGAGGAGTGATAAGATAATAGTTAAAGCAGCAGATAGGCCTAAACAAAATTGGATCGAGGTTAAAAAAAAAAGATGTGTTTTTGTTATTGTTACAGAGGAAGTAGCCCTTAACAGAGTTGAATGGAAGAAAAGGATTCAAACAGACGACCCAAAAAATATGGGATAAAGGCTATGTTGTTGTCATTGCTGTTGTTGTAATAATATATTCAGAAATAAACACCAATGGAATTCAAACCCAAACATAACCTTTCCTCTCTTTCTTAAACATAACCTTTCCTCTCTTTCCTATACAAAAGGTCTCAACCACTTAGTAATACACCATTGATACAAAAATATATTTCCAATAAATTTCTAGGGAGTTCATATAACAAAGATCAACAAGAACCAAGCCTTCATACCAAATTCTATAGGACATCTATTTGAATATTTAATATTTTTCAAGAGTATGTCCTCTATAACCATTAAAAAAAATCAGATCTTCACAGCTTTGTCCAAGTTCATTTAGGCCTATCCTTGGTTACAGGAGCTCTTTAACTAATATCTTATTAGTACTCCTAACCATTGAATCTATTGGTCTATGTTGCAAATGTCAAAACTATAGACAATATTCTCATGGTCTTAACCTTAACCAGTGCCAACTCCTAACTTCCCACTAATACATTCAATTCTTATATCTTTGAAATTTGAATATATTGCCGCCACTCACGCATCGCAGCGTTCTCATTTCAGCTACGCTAAACATGCTTTATAATTGCCAACTCTCCAGTCCATGATGTAGGGCAGGTTTTGGTCATATAACCAAAATCGACAGTAGTTAAATGGACAAGTTGATTCGAAGTATAGGATCTTCGATTCAGCTCCCATCCTGGAGTTTCACTTTTTAGTAGTTTTAGTAGATCTAAATGTTTCTGACTTTATATTATGATACAAAAAGTAAGAATATTATTTTTACTGACAACATTTTCCCATGCTCAGAAGGTTTTGAATATAAATTACACACTCCTCAAAGAATAAAGCATAACAAGGTCATATTATGTTCTGTGTAGTTGGAAGGGAACTTTCTTAACATGTCCTCTAGTAAGGTGTTAAAATATAAGCTTCAGGAGGCCTATATAAAAAATGCAAGGCAAATTCAGTATATATTTGGGAATTATACGTAAAAAAAATGATGAAAATGCCTCTAAGTGCTTACGTAACAGATGGTGTGATGAACAGATGGTGTGATTTAAGATTTTTGAAGAATGTAAGGATCATACCAAAGGTTCATAGCAGCAGTATCGAACCCTCATAATCGGCTATATCGGTGGTTTCGGATCCGAGTATCGGTTTTTTGGCATTGGAAAGCAAATATTTATTTAAAAACTAGGAAAAAAATTAGAAATTTTTTTTTTATACATTTAGGCATAATTTAAAGTATTTTCCGTGTTGTTTCTTAGTAGTTTTGAAATTGAATGAAATAATACTCACCCATGTTGATTGGTTTACATGCGATAAATAAGTTTTCTTCATTTACACGCTTTTACAACCTTAATATGCTTTTACACACTTGTTGATTGGTCTTTTTTGTTCAATTTTCTCTGCCGAATTGATTGGAAAAGGATCCCAAACATCGGTATGAGATCTGTATCGAATCTAGACATGCCAAATTATACCGGTATCGTCTGTATCATATCGGTATCGGCCGATAGTGAAAACTATGGACCATACATTTGATTTTCTTAAGGGCATCAGCTTTTTCTTGATTGGCTTTAATCAGGATGGTAATTTCAATCGGCAAGTTTCTTACAAGTTTGTTATTAATGTAAATGTGTAACCTTGTACAATAGTTTTGGCATTTCAAAGTTCGAACCTACTTTTGTTAGGTGCAAGTCCAGTTTATCATGTCTAGTATGCAGACTTAACTTTTATTGTAAAAGCCTAAACGTTATATAGATTGCCAGAGTTGCATATGTTTTGGTTAAAAAGGGCACTGGAATCAGGTCAAACCTTTCATAATTAACTTTCTTGTGTTTTGGGCAGAACTTTCTTGTGTATTGTTTTTTATGACTATGGTTCAAGGCAGGCGGCGCATGAGGCAATCATTCGCTTCTGGTCTGTGACTGCTAAAAGCAGAAAGTTCCTACTATGCTATTACAAAGCCCTCAGAAATGTCAGGAACTTTGAGCTGTTCACCGGTCTTATGGGCTACTGATGCAATAATGAGTTCCTGATGAATCTCACTGGCTTCAGGCCATAAAAAATTGTTTCATATATTTCTTTGTACATGTTCAAATTACAGGCAGACCACCTGACTCAACTCATGCCAAAAAACGGAAAAGTGACTAAACCAAACTTGTCCATTCCTGGTTTCATTTCGTTTCTTCACATAGATTAGTTTGGTTGGTTAAAATTCGCTTTGAGAAAGATCTCCGAAGGACTGACCGAATGCAAAGCCCTACATATAAGTTAAACAGGTTTACTGATTCATTCAACTTAGAATTACCTTAAAGTTTAATTAATTAGTTGGAGTTTCTGACCCATATTCCAACCCCTTGAGCACTTCTCACATTCCTTATCCAATCCCAACCCGTCCTGTACCAAAATAGAAGCTGCAAAACACTATTCTGTTCTAGGCTTAGGGTGGAGAAGATGTGACTACACTGTAGCTGCAGGTAGCTAAGGCAAACAGGGACTAAAAGTTTGTGTAGATTGCAATGTATCATTAGTTCCTCGTCTCTGATGGCCTATCTTTCCTTGCCTCATTAAGGTTCGCAGTATCAGTATTGGCATCGGATCATTCCTATGAGTATCGGGATCAGCGGTATTGACAATATCCACGGTTTCGGATCAGAGTATCGGATTTTTTGGTATCGGAAAGCAACTAATTATTCATAAATTATTAACATTTTAGAAAATATATTTTATACATGTAGGCATAATTTTAAGTATTTCCAGTGTTGTTTCTTATTAGTTTTGAAATTGAATGAAATAGTAGTCACCCTTGACGATTAGTTTACATGTGATATATAAGTTTCACATGCTTTTACAACCTTACTATGTTTTTACACCCTTGCTGATGGGTCTTTTTCGTTCTTTTTTTTTGTCGAATTGACCCGAAAAGAGACCCCCAATGTCGGTATCGGTCAATATCGTGTATCGGTTGGTATCAGATCGGGACATGTAAAACCGTATCGGTAACGGGCGTATCGGATCAGTATCGGCCGATACTGCAAATTATGCAGCCTTTTTCTCGTTTCTTTTCCCATAAGAATCTCTTCTGCTATTGGTTATTGGACGTGTAGATTGCAATCCATGACCCGTTCCCTGTCTCCACTGGCCTCCTCTTTCCTCTTTTTTTTTTACTTCTAGCCCCATGAGTATTTAAGCTTCAGTTTTGCTCGTTAGCAAGCTGATACTGATTTTAAGCTAAGTTTCAGAACTGCTCCAACTACAATTTATCTGGAATGGCTAGTGTATCAGCTTTACCCGATTAAGAAACATGATTGAAAACAGTTTTGAAATTTAACCCAGTATTCAATGTCCTCCAGTTTAATTCTATTCATAGATAAAAGGACAGGATGGAGTTCATAATGCACAGTTGCTAGCTGAGGAGAAAAGTGAGGAAACACAAGGAACTAATGAGTAAGGACCACATGAACGTAAATAAACACATGCACATATCACTCCAACAGAAAGAGCGGAAGAGAGGAGAGGGGTCTTCCTTCCACATGCACGTTCGACATTCGACATTCATTAGGACTAAGGGGGTTATTAGTCAACATGCATTTCAGAAATCTAGTCTTCTAGTCTAGATTTGCATTTCGAAATCTAAGATTCTAGATAGTTGTCATTTTAACAAGATTAATTCAAAGCCAGTGCAAGTTGGATTCTGAAATTATGTGGGCACTAGGCATGTCGATGGTAGCCAATAACCAATTAACCCTATCCAACTTTTAATAAAGAAGCAGGTTAGATGTTCAAAAACGTGATTGAATTTCACTCGAGTTCGGATACAACATCTGAAATTCAATATATCATATATATTTTCAACTTTTGTTCGGATTTTTTAGAATTGGGAAAATCCTCCTCTCTTATATATAAATCCTTTAATCCAAACCATTGTTTAATCGAAACCAAGTTATGAATATGGGGAATTCGGGTACATAGTTTGAAATGTTTCCTAATAGGATTCAGGTTTTACATGAAACCGACTCAAAACTGACCTGTTGTCTCCCTAGTTGGTAATAATCAACTTCTATTCCACATTATTGTGAGTCGACATTATTAAATACATATAATATTAAATTCAAATAAATACATATAGATTAAATTCAAATAAATATTTTATAAAAACAATTATTTGATAAATTAATGATCATTTTACGAATTACTGATTCACTGATGATTTAAATTTAATAATCAACATTTAACAAGGGAGAAGAAGATAAGAGAAGTATAGGAGAAGCATGGAGAGAGGAGGGGGGAGGTGGCTCATTTATGGTTATGATGATGGATTTAGGAAATAAATTGGTGTCGGAAAATAGTTTTAGAGTCCTCGCCCATGATTATAACCTAGAAAGCAAGGACACTTCATAAATGGTGTTATGTTCATGTCGAATTGGACACGACGCAGACACTTCAAAATACACTAGGAGACACCAAAATCAATGTTGTGTTCATGAGGACCCCAGCCCAAAATGGAAAGAGATCCATATGTACTCTCTATTCTGCAAGTTACCCTAGCATTTAACAGTTAGAAGAATGTTTATCTAATAAAAACAAATCAACTCCAAACTTTCAACGCATTTTCCCCCTTCAAGAGAAAAGCAAAAGAAATAAAAGTTATCAAGGTATAGGTCTTAACATATCAGGAACCTCCCTCACTGAAATCAATCAACAGAAACAGGCTGCACACTGCACATCCTGCAGTACTATGACCTACCCACGAAGTAGCAGGTGTGGATATTGAGAAATGTCAGCATGTGAGAACTTGGACGAGAAAGACGTTCAAGTTCTTAATGAGAATAGTGTGAAATGATGTGCTCAATTTACAGAGACAAGAACAATATCTTAAATCTTAAATATCAAAGAATCATCATGATAACAGATACTTACGCTTGACCTGAAGAATTCCATGCATCCCATAAGCTAGGACCGAGCATATCCATAACCTATAATTAAGCCAGTCATGGCAAAAGATATTAAAAATAAACCTGGAAATGTCTCTTGCAAAAGATCAAAAAATTCATTTGGGCACGATCTGTAGCAATAAAATATTGTATAATATTCAAAGGTTTAGAAAACCTTACCATAACATAGTAGTCACCTTGCCGCCCTTTGAAGTGTACCCTAGGTACCCCGTGACTACCGCCAAGAGCACTGTTTAAATGGAAGCAAAATTAATCTCACGGCATACTTAAACATAATCATGTGATGTCCATCTTGTTCAAATGCACCACATACCCGTAAACTTGCCATTCATAAGGAGGACCATAGTTACAGCCTTTGCTGGTTCTATGCTCAAATTTTAGTGCGACCTGCAAAGAAAAAAATCAAGAGGAAGTCAAACTGTGAGCAAAAAAATACAGAGATGAAAGATATCAATAATCTATACTATTAAAACCAGATCTTACAAGAACTACAAAAACGTAAGCAAGTCACTAATAAATATAACATCAGATTAGAAGATACCTCAAGGGCGCCAGAGCCAGACCCACGTTCACTACCTCCAATGCGGCGACCAACAAAAACTTGGCCAAACCCACCTTTTCCGAGCTTCCTCTCCACCTTATAGACAGGCGACCCTCCTACCTGGACCTGCAGGATCCAAACAGAGAGAGGGAATGATCATACGTACACACGTAACAAGCTATATCCATAGGAAAGTGTAAACTCTGAAAAGGAGGAACAACAAATAACTGGAACTATTTTTTATCATTTTCTTGAAAATTGTAAAACTGTCTTATATTACCTAAAAAGTTAAGTTGATGTGAATATCATTCAATCACAAGTACCGACCATGTTCACACTAGTGATCTATAAGTCGGTGTTGAACATACTCTTTTTATCTCTAGTCTTTCTTTCTTAGCACCTTCAAGTGGACGTGAACTTGAGAAGAAAAAGAGAGAGAGAATTGTAAAAGCACGAGAGGATTCTTCTGTTTGTCCTGACATCTGTTGTCACTCCTATTCTTGTCAGGATCCACTTAGGTGAACATCTTCCATTGATCCTTGATGCCGATAACACAACTTCATCGCCAGATACATCAATGTTGAACATACTCTTTTTATCTCTAGTCTTTCTTTCTTTGCACCTTCAAGTGTGTGTGTGTGTATGATCAGGACGTGAACTTAGAAGAAAAAGAGAGAGAGAGGGAGAGAATTGTAAAAGCACGAGAGGATTCTTCTGTTTGTCCTGACATCTGTTGTCACTCCTGTCTCCTATTCATGTCAGGATCCACTTAGGTGAACATCTTCCATTGATCCTTGATGCCGATAACACAACTTCATCGCCAGATACATCAATCTGTCATTGTTGTCCTGGTCATTCCTTGTTGTTTTCCTTGTGGAATGTCTCTTTTCGACTGGCTGTTACAGGGAGGATCTTGCATTCCGTCTGAATTCCGGTCCCCATGACTTTCTTAGTCAGATGCAATAAGCTCATTCCTAGCTACAACCATGTCTAAATTACAGTTTTTATACAACATAGTGTAGCCCTTGTAATTAACCATATCTAAGTTATATATTACTTCCTTATTTCAAAACAAGATTAGCATCAATGAAATCAGGAACTAAATCTGGTTATGGAGAAGATGAAGGGGAGGAAAGTGCAGATGAGAGTAGAATGCATGAGCGGAGCTTGAGGTGGGACGGATGCAACAAGGAAGTTGTTGTCTAGCAGTTCAACACAAAATTTAGGAAAGGAGCAAGCCCTTAAAGGGCAGAAGAGAGAGAGAGAGAGAGAGAGAGTGTGTGTACAGTACAGCTAGACATAGGGTAACGAAGGACTATTTAACTACAAATGTGATGCCCCCTCCTCTTTTGACGAATAACATATTCATTGATGATTTACACACTATATGATATTGATGATGTTGTGGGTAACTTCTGTAAATATGTTTCTAGATTTTGTACCTTAATAAAATTTAGTCAGGCATCCTGCCCTACTTATTACCAAAAAAGAAAAAGAGAACAACAATATTACAAAACCAGAGGTCAATTTAATAAATAATACCACCCAGTCACAAACTAAATACAGAATTAACAAGCAACTCAATGAATGAATCATTCAGTATTCATTACCTCGGGGCCTACATTATAAAAGGCACTGGCTGATATAGGCCTAGGGACAGAGGGACCTAGGTGTCTATTATTCACCACATTGCATAACCATAAGGCTATGTTTGGTAGCGCCACCAATGTGGCATCCTGAAATGCGCATGTTTCTTTTACATGACAACAAACTTGGTCAAAACAAACATTAGTTTATCGTCATCATGATTATATAATCAGTACACATGCACTAATAATGGATAAGTACTACTATTTTGTAGTGAAGTCCAAAAAAGCTCAGGGGAAGAAAGGCTGAGAATAAACATAGTGAGACCACTTCCAATGTAAATGAGAACCAAAACGTAGAGACAGCATGGTTCCATAGTCAATGGGAAACCAAACGTAATGCAGTGAACACACATCACAAGTCGGTGGAAATTGGAAAGCAAGAACCAACAGCTCTCTATAGATAATCTTCATAAATACAGTGTCATTAGTACAATAGGACTCACTAAAAAAATGGGTGTTCCGGTGCCATGAGGCTCCCACTTACGCAGGGCGTTGTGAAGGTCAACATGTACGTAGCCCATCTCTCTTTATGGGAAAAAAAGATTGTGATTGTAATGATAAGAATAGCATGGTGAAGGTATACCAGTTCGGCGTATCCGAGGATACTTTCAAGGTTGGTACAAGGTAGTCAAAGGCGCAAGGTGCACTCGAGGCACAAAGGGTCCATATCGTCCGAGGCGTAAGGTGCACTTAAGGCGCACGTCCGAGCGATGGAAGGCGCATATATATATATATATATATATATATATATATATATATATATGCACAGGAGAACCCTTTGAATTGAAGTTTTAAGATATTCTTCAAGTGCTTTGTAAGGATAATTCAAATTAATAGGACTTAATTTCATCAAAAAATGGAAATGATATATATGAACTAAATTACTAATGTAAGAAATAAAACAAACAAATAGTGAGAATTTCGTTTGCAGGAACAATATTAAAAAAAACAGAATACAAAATAAACATTATACAAAAACAGTATTAAAAAAACAGTATAAAAAAACAGAAAAAAAAACATAGTATACAAAATAAAGTATTAAAGAAACAGTAAAAAAAATGTCCCCAGGCGCGCCTTAACTACTTCATGCGTCTCAGGAAAAGGCGTGTCTTACGAAACGCGCCTCGCCTGGACTACACTGAGGCGTTGTCCATGCGCCTAGAAGCAAGGCGCGCCTTTGACTACACTGAGTTGGTAACAACCTGATGCAAATCATCTATCTATCTCAGCATGCCATTCAAAATTAATTAAAATAAATTTCGGAAACAATGGGCATGTTTGGTTGCAAGGAATATAAATTCCATGCATGTAAATAATTCATCAGATCAAATATCTTAGAAATGCATTTCCTATACGGGATGTCTGGTACCAGAGTTAAATTTCTCCATCTTTCAGAGGTTACCGAGTATCGACCTGGGATCCACAAGATCAGTGTATCATAATTTTAATTACAGGAATATACTTTTCATACGTTTTTTAGAGAACTAACTCTCCACTTTGTACAAAGAAGTTGGGAATTTGAATCTCAACAAAATTGCAACAGTCAAAGTCCTACAACCAAACGACATGATTTAGCCTAACCTATTGTAACTGATATTCCTAGAATTCCTATCCCTACATGCAGAACATTCCCCCCATAAGACCATAAGAACAATGCGGAGGAAGGCTTTCAAATTTTTTCCACTGCCTGGAGTGGGGTTTCCAAAACCAACAATTACCTTTGGCAAAATCAAGCGAATATCACTCTTCGCTTAGACTTCCGTGATATGAAAAGTTCATTCCTTAACCTAAGTAAGAACTTGTACAAACTCGTAAATAGCTTGTGATTCGGAGTTGTCAACCCGTCATTTCCAGTCGAGTAAAGGAGCATCTCTCTCTTCATCGCAGTCGCTCAATACGTTGTATCGATGGAGTGACATCTGCCTTACCCCCCATGTTCCCTCTACCCGAGGGATCAGTAAGCA
Organism: Iris pallida; assembly: GCA_029216955.1. Lineage (NCBI taxonomy): Eukaryota > Viridiplantae > Streptophyta > Magnoliopsida > Asparagales > Iridaceae > Iris > Iris pallida. Next base: position 5,497,455 of record JANAVB010033016.1, on the reverse strand, counting down.
ACCGGGTTAACGGCGAACCACATCTGTTAAGGGATCTTCTTTTTCATTTCTCAAAGAGTATACACAATCTATAGATGAGTTTGTATTCCTTTCATCATTTCATGGACGACAACAAGGCTGTAAATTGTCAATTCCCACAGCAAAAATCGTGAAAAAAAAAAAGATATATACGAGAAATCACTGAGAATCTGAAATTGGTGCTCTATACATAGTGTCATGTCGAACATGTATCGGGGACGACATACACAATGAATATACACTAGGACACCAAAACCTACATGACAGTGTATCCGTGTATGTGCAACATAGACAACAAGATATGATTTTCATGTAGGATTTTTTCCGAAACGAAACGAATATCTCTAACCGAGCTATCAATAATCTTTGAACAAGCACCATGGAAGCGGGGAGATTATACCTTTTCTGGAAACGGAGGAGTATTGCCTTCCTCTTCGGGCACGCCGAGCTTATTCGCGCTCAATCCACCACTGTCGTTCATTTTCTCCACTTCCTTCTTTTCCTCGACCTCCTCCACCTCCTTCCTCTCTTCTTCTTCTTGTTCCTTCTTCGCTCGGCAGTAACCCCTTCCTCTCCCCCTTCCCCTCCCTCTTCCTCTCCCCCTCCCGCTCTTCTCCTCCGCCACCTCCGCTTTCTCCGTCACCGCCTTGGCCGCCGCCGCCCTGGTCCTGACTCCCCCCACCGCCGCAGCCGCGTGATCTAGATCAACCGCGGCCGGCAGTCGAGCGGCACGGCCGCCTCGCCGACGCGCCCCGCTCCGTAGCTCTGGCATTCTCCTCCTCCTCCACCCATGCAACCGATCATGAATCCGCAGCCAGACTCATCCGATCTCCAGGAAACCCTAGAAATCCAGTTCCCTCTCGATCTCGAGATCGGAAGAGGAGAGAGAAATGGAGATCCCTGCTTCTTCTTTAGGGTTAGGGTTTCGGGCCGAGATCGGTGCGAGACTGAAAGCACTCGATTTGGGAAATTTGGGGGGAAATCGCGGCGACTCCTCACCGTGAAAAAAGAGAATAAAACTGTGGTTTTTATTTCTATTTTTTGTTACGTAGTTTATATGTCTCTGCTCTTTGGCGGCGAGAAAGTATTGTGTGGGGGAAAAGGGTGCGTGAGCCAAAGCCCACTCTCACAAACTCCCTAGATTAAGATGTCACTTGACCTAAAGGCTAATTTTGTACTTAAATACATTAACAAACAATTTTTTGCAATTAAATAGACTACTTTTTATTGCGTCACTTAAATATGGTGAGACCATATGAAAGTTGTAGATGGCGATATGATCAAAAAATAAAATAAAGACAAAATGGGAGGGTGTACAACGATGGAGCGACTGCCTCATGTCCAAATTTTAGAGGGAAAAAATTATTGAGAAATTTTGAGTTACCTCCCACTTTTATTATCCAAATTAAGGGTGCACCCCACAGTTTTGCATTAATTAAGAACGACCCCCACTTCTAACAGTTTCCGTTCCTCACTAACAGAAACACGAGAAAGTGGTAATTTTTTGACGTAAATGTCCCCTCCCTCTATTTTGAAGTCTAATTTCTTTCCTAATTCCTAAAGTACCCCTCTTTTGTAAATCCCTACCGCTCTCTCAACCTAATAAGGAGAGTCGGAGGCTGTGACCTAACCCCCAAAATCTCTCCTCCATTTCTTCTCGTGGTGATATTAGGGTTCACGAGAAATGGCGACCTCTGCATGTCGGGTACAATGAAATTGCTTTCGAAATATTTTCCGTGAACATTTTGTTTTCTGGTTTGCCGTTTGCTCCTCTCTATTCTCAGTCATTTTGGTGTTTCTTGTAGGAGAAATGTCAAATTTGCTCCAAGAACAACCACCTTGCTGATGAATGTACGTTCTTGAGCTCGCCTTGCAAGATGAAGAACTGCAAGGGGATTAGGCATTTGTTGAAGTCAAATACTAATTCAAATCCTGGGAGAAAATTTTTGAAGTGCCCCGTCTGCTCGGATTTTCAATGGTTGGATGCTGCTATTTTGGATTCAAGCTCTGGAAGTTCTTCTTCGACAATTCAAACGGAGGGATGTTTCACTTGTGGTGACTTAGGGCATTGGAAGAAACAATGCCCTTGGGAAAAAAATACTTGCCCAAATCGACACTGTGGAGGGAAGAGAGCTGTCTTCATTTCAAAAAGGAGTCACAGCAAGGGAAGAAGATTCTTGCAATGCATGAGATGCAACAATGCATTCCAATGGTTGAATGAGGCTGTTGCTATAGACGAGAAAAAATGTGAAATTCCAGTTCAAATTGTAGTGAACACAACTTTAGACCAGTTGTGCCATAAATTTGGAAAAGAATTGGGAATGTAAAGTTGAAATTATGTAGTTGAGTGGAAGTTTCCCTCTATGTAATGAATTGAAGTCGAATTTGTGTGCTTTTGTTACTTTGTGAACAACATCTTCTCTCTCTTTTATGAATGTTGAGCATGAATATGCAGAGTTTAAATTGCAGGAACCTCAAAATATGCAATTTGTTACTTTGTGAACAACATCTTCTCTCTCTTTTGTTACTTTGTGAACACAGCTTTTGTTACTTTTGTTACTTTGTGAACAACATCTTCTCTCTCTTTTGTTACTTTGTAACCTCGAAATATGCAGTAACCTCAAAATATGAAGAGTTTAAATTGCAGTATCCTCAACTTTCAATTATCAGTAACCTCAACTTTCAATACAAGTAACCTCAACATTGAACAATATATGCAGTAACCTCAAAATATGCAGTAACCTGAAAAAGCTAAAATTGCTTAATCTGTAGTAACCTGGACATAAAGTCCATATGCTTCAAAAAGCTTCAAGAAGCTTAACAGACTTTAAAATGCATTAAGGATCACACAAAAGTGAAGCAAGCATACAAGTAGTTGCTTAACAGACTTTAAGGATTACACAAAATGCTTTAAGGGTCAACATACAAGCAAGAATCCTTCAAAATGCTGCAGAATTCCTGAACAGACTTTAAGGATTACACAAAAAGTGAAGCAAGCATACAGTTAGTGCTTCGTACAGTTAGTGATTCATACAGTTAGTGATTCATAACATTCATTACACTTAATCCAAGCAAGCAAGCATACAGTAGTTGCTGCTTCAAAAAATTGTAACATTAAACCAAAAATTGTAACATCAAACTCCTATTGTTGCTGCTGGCTCTTCCTGCTGTTGTTGAAAGAATCTTCAAGGATTGAAGGATTGTTGCTGCTGATGCTACTTCCAATATTTACTCTGGCACTAGTATTCCATGGAGGTCTAAACACATAATTCATTGGCCTCCTTGGTGGTAGAATTGCTGCAATGTTATTAGTCCTGACAGACATGTCCAGGTTTTGATGTATCCATTCACTCCCAGACTTGAAGGTAATGGTAGATGAGTGAGGAGGTGCAGGACTTGGATGCAGCAAAGTGGAAGAACCTGGAGTTGGATTGGAAGGACCTGGAGTTGGATGCAGCAAATTGGAAGAACCTGGAGTTGGATTGGAAGGACCTGATTGTTGTGGTGAGGATGGTATTTGTGGTCCTCCTGGTGTACCCATGGCCACAGCATCCTTCTTCTTACCCCTTGATGTCTTTGGCCTCTTGTAAGTTGTGTTAGTCTTTTGATGTACCCTTTGTTTTGGAACTTTGGGTGGTCTTGGTGGCCTTGGTGCCCTTGGTGTTCTTTGGTTCCCTCCAACTGGTCCACCTTGACAACCTCTAGCATTATGGTCAGCTGGCAACTTGCACCTCCCACAAATCCTCTGTTTCTTGCCAGACCTTGGTAACTCATCAGCCTCCCTCCTCCTAACACCCTTGGGTCTTCCAGGTTGTCTTCTTGTAGCAGGTGGACCAACTTGATATGGTGGCTGCAATGGAACAAATATAGAAGAAATGAGATAGTATCTGCAAATGAGATACTGGGGATTTTTTAAAAAATGTTAACAATGAGACAGTATCTGCAATGCTAACAATTTTAAGAAAATAAAATACTGGAGACAATCTTAGCCATATCAAATGAGATACTTAGCCATATCAAATATAGAGACAGTTGAGACAGTAGGCATATCAAATATAGAGCAATGGGACACTTTAAGAAAACAATGTTAACTTACTTGCTCCCATAAGCTTTGCTGAGGCAATGGGACAATTGCATGACCATCATATGATACATCTCCACAATCATAGTAATGGGCCTCCCTCTGATGTCCCTTATCCAACTATTGAAGCTCTCAGAGAAGTTATTGGTTATGTGCTCACACTTGGATGTCTTATCAAAGAATGCTCTGCACCATCTTCTCATGTCCTCTTCCATCAGATACTTAAGACCCTCTGGACATTGTTCAGACAGTGCTTTGATCCATTTAGCAGTGTCAACCTCCCTATAGGCCCTAGCTGCACCCCAGGTTAGATGCTTCAACTGTAGGCTACTACTAATACGAGACTTGAAGTTCTTATAGAAATGTCTGAAACAAAATCTGTGGGGGTGTCCATAGAATTCAGTGTCAACTGCACTCCCTAGGCCTTTCTGCCTGTCAGATATGAATGTTATCTTCCCTGGATGTTGCAACAACTTGCCTTTAATAATGGACAGGAAATGGCCCCATGTAGCTTCACACTCTGAAGTGTAAAGATAGATGGCAAGGGGAAACAAGCCATTATTTCCATCTAAAGCAGTAGCTGACAAACACACACCTCCATGCTTTCCTTTCAAATGACATCCATCTAACCCAACTAATGGTCTGCAACCCTTTATGAACCCTGTGAAGCTTGCATTGTACCCTATGCATAAGTAGCCAAATTCAGTGGTCCCTGCTATATTCCCACAGTATGCTACACTCCCTGGATTGAATTTCATGACCTGCTTTGAGGTATGCTTGCAAGTGTGGCCATCATTGAGCTGTCTAAGTGTACATGTAGTCCTGTCAGGTGAAATTCTGACCCTGCACAACCATGGACAGGTCTCCTCTCCACACACACCCCATATCCTATTTGATTCATTCTTTACAAATTTGATTTCAAACCTGTTTGTTATAGCAAAAGTCCTTAAAAATGATCTGCACTCACTAGGATTCATCCACTGTTGACCTAGGACTAGTGCACCCACAGTTGGAGCCCTGTATTCCTCCTCACCCATCTCACCCTCACTGTATAAGTCATCAAAATCAGCAGGTCTATGATCACATTCAGAAGCAGATGATGGACAACTATGATATTCCTCTTCAGGCTCTAGTTCATCAATTTGAGCTTTCTTCCTTCTCAGAAACTCTTCCCTCTGAAACTCTGTTTCTTCCCCCCATTCTTCATTCCTGCTTTCTGAAATGTGGTCATCACTGCTTGGTACATACTCCTCATCCCCCTCCTCTGTTTCTTCCTCTGCATCAGGTATTTCTTCCTCCACTGCCTCCTCTGCATCATGTATTTCTTCCTCCACTGCCTCCTCTGCATCATGTATTTCTTCCTCCACTGCCTCCTCTGCATGTGTTCCCTCTGCAATGGGACACTCTGCCTGTGTACCCACTGCCTGTGTACCCTCACCATCTGTTTTTGAACCATCACCCTGCTTTTCAGCCTCTGCTTGACCATCTTTACCACCTATACTGAAGACCCTTGATGGCATTGCATCCAACTCCTCCTCTGGGAGGTCCACATCACTATCACTAGGTAGAGGTTCAACATTCTCAAGTTCCAATTGAACAACAGGTTTTCTAGGTGATTTTTTATGTGCTACTCTCTTTACAAGTCTTCTCCTATTGTTAACTGGTTGCATGGTAATTGATGCTTGTGTCATAATATGTTGTTGTTCATGGCTTGTCTCTTTACCAACCTCTTCTAAGTACAAGTGTATTTCTCCATTCTTGTCAGGCAATTGGTTGCCAATCATAGCCAGCAACTCAGCATCAGTAAGAACCTCCACTCTTTCACCATTGTTTGAGTCATCAACCCAGTGGTACTTATAACTAGCCTCCAAAGTATTACTCTGAATTATGTAGGGCATATCCAATAAACTAACCAAGTCTGGGTCCACTTCAACAGCTACAGAACTACCATTCACATGGTGGACCCTAAGCATGACTTTCCTACATAATTAAACAAGTATAGTGAACTACCATGCACACATATAATAACATGCTTACAAACAACATACTATAGTGGACCCATTCAGAAAGCTAAACATTGAATAGACTAAACAATGAATAGAGAGGAAAGTAAAAGTTATGAAAGTATAACTTACAGTGGGAGACTGGCTTTCATCATATCAGTGGTCCAGAGAAGCTCTGTACGAGAAAGGGGTTTTTTTTGGGATTGGAAAATTTAGGACTTAGCTACGATCTGAAAAAGGAGAGACACATGTCGAAGGTGCTCAGAAGAAAGAAATACATAACTCGTGAACCCTAATATCAAAGGAAAAATTGCAAAAAAAGGGAATATTACCTAACTTGCAGACTTCGGCATGGGAGCAGGACGATCTTCCTGTAACACACGACGAGATCGAATGGAAGGAACGTGATCGAATCGAAGGGGGTTAGGTAAGAGTCGATTACGGAATGGAAATTGGGGATTAGGTTAGGGAAGGAAATTAGGGATTATTTGGGGATTAGGTTTTCGAGTGAAAAGAGAGTTTGGGAGAGAGAGAGAGGCGGTTAGGGGATTATTAAGGGGGGTAGTTTAGGAATTCCATAAAAAGTTCCTAAGGGCTGTAGGTCAACAGTTCCAAGCAGGGGTATTTACGTCAAAAAATTACCACTTTCTCGTGTTTCTGCTAGTGAGGAACGGAAACTGTTAGAAGTGGGGGTCGTTCTTAATTAATGCAAAACTGTGGGGTGCACCCTTAATTTGGGTAATAAAAGTGAGGGGTAACTCAAAATTTCTCAAAATTATTTATATAATAATCAATGTATGTAAGATTCAATTCTAAACAAAAGTCCATCAGATTCATTCTAACCCTTTTAGTCTACATAAAAAAAATTGGTTATAAAATATCTAAAGGTCGTATACTGGAATACCAAGAGACAAGTCACTCTGTCAGACTAAAAAATCAATACAATCGCTATTAAAATTATCTTCCCTTCTGATTATCATTTCTATATTTGTGTTCATGTGATTCATTTCTACAAGTCTATTGCATATATATATATATATATATATATATATATATATATATATATATATGTATATATATATATATATATATATATATATATATATATATACATATATATATATATATATATATATATATATATATATATATATATATATATATATTGAAAAAATGGTAAATTTTATTCCAAAATCAGACAATACTCATACAACATACATACGGATGGTCGCCCACCCGTCAGTCAACCATTTCTTTTACATCAAACTCCAGATTATGGAGGATATCAACCGGAGGGGTGATAAGCCCCTCGAATATGCGTCGATTCCTCTCCCGCCAAACATGCCAGACAGCAGCTGCCAGCCGAATCCTAGCAGTCTTGAACCAGGCCAAGCCTCTCCCTCTGCAATCTCGAATACTCGTGATGATTGCTCCAATCGACCTGCCAGCGATACCTCCACCCAACATACGGTTCTGCTCAGACCATATTGACCATGCAACCCACAGTCAAAAAATAGATGAGACATCGATTCATCCTCCAAATCACAGATAGCACACTTCGGATTGGGGACCTGGATCCCAAAAGAGATGAGTCTGTCCCTGGTCAGCAGACGACCAAGGAGCATGCGATACATACAAAGCTGCATTTACCTGGCCAGATCCTTGCACCAAATGAAGTCATAATCACCAATTGGGGGATTGGCATGCCGCAAAAGGTTGTAGCCACTCTGGAAGGAGAATTCCCCCGAGACAGTACCTCCAGTCACGCCAGGCGGATCCCAGACCCATATATCCTCAGGCTGGGATGGATCAATCTCAATCCCACGAATAATCTCACCCAGTCCCTCAGTATGACGGTAGGACTTCAGACTCCAAGCTCCATTCCTGATGATGTGCTGACAAGACAGACCTCTGCCCACCTCCCTGTGATCTCGATCTCCCATAATATCCACCAGAGACTGGTGCTCTATCCAGGGATCCAGCCATAGGTCAGTTGCAGCCCCATCACACATGATCCTCCTGACAGTCGATTGGAGAACGGCTCTGTGTCTTAGAATATGTTTGAAGGTCAAAGAGTGGTTGTTGTCAAGACCACATCTCCAGAAGTTGCCATTCCTCACATATCGAGACTGTATCCACTCCGCCCATAGGGATCTCCCTTTGATGAACCGCTATGTCAGTTTCAGGGCCGAGGCTTCCCTGATAGCCACCAGAGGATGAAGACCCACACCTCCCTCCTTCTTTGGCCGACAGAGTTATTCCCAAGAAATCGCATGGAGCCCCCCCTCCAGATGAAATCGGCACAGATCCTATCAACTTTCCTGATAGTAGCCATGGGTAACAAAATAGACTGCAGCCAGAACTGGGCCAGGGCAGAGATAACCGATCGGACTAACTCGATACGCCCCCCCAAAAGATAACCCGGCAGCTTGCCAGCCTTCCACTCTCCGCTGGGCATACTCCACCTGGCTATAGCAATCCTGGTCTCGAGCATAATATTGACTGTCAAAGGAACTCCCAGGTATTTCACCGAGAGCTCACTTCTCTCCACGCCCAGTGCATTCGCACGCTCCTCCTTCTGAAGACAAATTCTGCTCTTCTCTCTGTTCATCTGAAGCCCCGAGTGTGTTCCAGCTCACCCATAATCTCAGATAACGTGTTCATACCCTCCAATGAGGGTTTAATGAACACCAGAAGGTCGTCGGCATAAATGAGGTGGGTAACCGGAGACACAACTATAATGCCCCAGAACCAGAATACCGGAGAGCGGGGGCGTACATAGCCAGCTACGTATATTGAAGTGCAACCCACCTCGTTATACGGTCACGGCTGTCTAGATACATGAGGGTTTAACTACAAGCCAACAGTCTCCTATGGTCATGAACAAGCCTATTGTCTCAATCTCAAGCAAGCGATAGTTGTTACAAGATGTCAGAGAACCAAATATATAATAGCAAGGCGTCCCATACATTACATATTGGATGATCATGAAGCTAGTCGTACAAAATGTCAAGACTAGCAAGAGTTTAGTCATACATGATCAACCCTAGGATCTGTCAATCATGTTACAGCCTATAAGCAGATAGTAAATAAAGGTATAATACGAGCTAACACGTGCTCGCCGGCTAAACGCCTCAAAAGAATAATTTTTACAATAAAGTGGGAGGACAAAAAGAAACCCACTCGTTGTCAGGGTTACGCCTGGTGGTCACCATCTGGCTGGAAAACAGGTAGATCCTCTGGTGCTGCTCCAATATCTGGCCATATAAAACCAGCTGGATTAGACCCCAGAAAGAGCAAGTGCCACAAAGGAGGCTTCACTTAGGAACTAAAACCAGCATATCACAATAGAATATTAGAGATAATAAATAAAGAACTGATAATAAGAGAGATAACAACAGTAAACTGAGTACGAAGAAACCATTCAAGTAGTCAGGTCACAACCCTTAAACTAAACAAGGACCGGGGTTGTAACCCTTCACCTGAATAGAGACCCGTCTCAAATACTATTGGTACAGTGAAGACAATAAACGAAGAGAGGACACAGAACTGCTCTGGGAGCCAGGTTACAACCCTTAAACCAAACAAGGACCGGGATTGTAACCCTTCACTTGAATAGAGACCCGTCTCAAATACTATTGGTACAGTGAAGACAATAAACGAAGAAAGGACACAGAACTACTCTGGGAGCCAGGTTACAACCCTTAAACCAAACAAGGACCGGGGTTGTAACCCTTCGCCTGAACAGAACTGGACCCCTGATCTTTATTGCTAATGCCAGTATAAATAATTATGGTATTAAGGTAAGGTAAAATATGACGAACATGGCATGGGGTTGAAATAAGACAATAAATGAAGAGAGGACACAGAACTGCTCCGGGAGCCAGGTTACTACCCTTAAACCAAATAAGGACCGGGGTTGTAACCCTTCGTCTGAACAGAACTGGACCCCCGATCGTTATTGTTAAGGCAAGCATCAATAATCATGTCATGTCACAATCTTGCACAGGATCAGGATAAGACCAAGCTAGAATAATCTCCATCCAATCAATCACGGCTAATCAAGAGTACGGCTTGATACTTTTAACTAACTAGGGTTATCATAGGCCTAGTTGCTAGCAAGATACAATGAGATTATCCCAACAGCCACAAGTCTTACAGACCATCCGGTTATCCAGGTCGAATGTCCGTTTATGAAGAATGCAACACGTGACTGTGTGCTGAAAATGTGCCCTACTCGTCGGTAGGCTACAAGTCCACTTAATGCGCCTAGATAACGGAATTGCCTGTAGCTGGGAATCTCTTCATGTCTACTGAATTATTCTAGTTTATTAGCCTTAGTCAATTGAGTAGGTATCCCTGACCGTGGTACTCAGGGATCCCTATCCTAGACATGATGCAAGAAAATATTGGTTTATTTGTACAAACACAATCGCCCACGGTGTCCAGGTCGTTCCTACTTGTCATGTCAGACTAGCTGTCGTAACAGTATGTCATGATATATCATGTCAGTTTACTTGTCAAGAGTGCGCCACAGCGGGCCACTATCGTGTTCTATTCTTACATTATCATGAATGAGAAAAACTTGCATAAAATAACTAATAACATATTCTTGAAGCCAAGGAAAAGATCTACAACTTTTATATTGGGAGTTATGAGAAATTCTGGCCACAATTCAGTCAAATAGGACTTGAAATAGCCAAAAACAGCCAAAATAGGCACTATGCGGCACTATTCAGCACTATGCGATACTCCCATATGCGGCTGGACACTATGCGGCACTCCCATATGCGGCTGGACACTATACGGCATTATGCATCACCCTTATGCGGCTGGACACTATGCGGCACTATGCAGCACCCTTATGCGGCTGGACACTATGTGGTACTATGCAGCACCCTTATGCGGCTAGGCACTATGCGGCACTATGCAGCACCCTTATGCGGCTGGGCACTATGCGGCACTATGCAGTACCCTTATGCGGCTGGACACTATGCGGCACTATACAGTACCCTTATGCGGTTGGACACTATGCAGCACTATTCATCGTCCCTGCCAAAATCAGCACAGATGAACATAGAAATGGCCAAAAATGCTTTTGGCCATAACTTCCTCAAAACAAGTCGAAATCCAACTTTTCAAATATCTATTTTGGATAAAATCGAATTCTCTACAACATGGAACAATCATAACATAAAAATAATGAAGTTTAATAGATCAAAACCCAAGAAAACCGAAAATAATATAAACTTAGATTTATAAGAAAATGTCCATCAAAATGGAAAATGCCAAGTTCTAAAGTATCTTAGAATCTCGCGAGAAAGACAATAGAACAACAAAAATGGAGTTTCTCCATGAAGCAAGTTGCACTTGCCTAAGCTTCTCTTGGTAGGTGGAGAAGTTAAGGGGAAGAAGATGAAGAATAAATGAAAAGTAAAGATGAGAGAGAAAGGGGATTGGGTTTTAAATGATGATGGTGGTAGTAGGTAGGGGTTTTCTTTTGGTTCATGATGAACCCAAAAGCAAACCAAACCAAGCTAAACCGAACCAAGCTAAGCCATAACCAATGAAATGCCAAAATAACCATGCCAATGCAACATGCTAAAAATAAAATCATGACTAGCTAACCATGACTAATAAAATACGGACCCGAAATACGTACACGTATACGAAAATACGTAACATGGATTTCGAGGGTGACAACTCTACCCACCTTAACAGAATTCCGTCCTCGAAATTTAATTAAAGAGGCTAGAGGTGTCGGGATAAGTTACACTATCAGATGCAATCTACAGCTAAGCAATCAAATATGCAAGCAATGATTCGAAGTGTAAGGCATAAGAAAGATATTATACCTCACGAGTCAAACAGGTCGGGATATCGCGATCAGATATCATCCTCACGCTCCCACGTTGACTCATCCAAAGAGTGATGATCCCAAGCAACTCGGACTAACTTGATAGTCTTGTTCTTGAGTGTCTTCTCTCTTCGGTCCAATATAGACACGGGCCTCTCCTCATACGAAAGGTTGGTACCAACAACCAATTTTGAATGATCCAGGATGTGGCTCGGGTCCGGGATATACCGTCGCAGTTGGGATACATGGAATACGTCATGCACCTCGCGTAGCGATGGTGGAAGAGCGAGACGATAGAATACATCTCCTACTCGTTCTAGAATGTCAAATGGCCCTATATACCTAGGTCTAAGCTTTTCCCGCACGCCGAAATGAATGACGCCACGGTTAGGCAAAATCCTCAGGAATATATGGTCGTCGACAGAAAACTCAAGAGGGCGCCGATGAGAATCGGCCCAATGACGCTGGCGATCTTGGGCAACTCGAAGATGATCTCCGACTCTCCTGACCACTTCAACGGTCTGAGCAATCATTTCTGGACCGAGCATCTGCCTCTCTCTGACATCGTCCCATGCTAGCGGGGATCGACACTTCCTACCATATAGTGCCTCGAACGGTGCCATCTGGATACTAGTTTGGAAACTGTTGTTGTACGAGAACTCCACCAGGTGCAGGTGATCTTTCCACGAACCACCAAAGTCGAGTGTACAAGATCTCATCATATCTTCGAGAGTCTGGATCGTACGTTCTGACTGGCCATCTGTCTGTGGGTGATACGCTGAGCTGAACTGGAGGCGAGTCCCCAAACTCTCTTGTAGGCTACGCAAAAAGTGCGACGTAAATCTAGAATATCTGTCCGAGGTGATACTGACTGGTACACCATGCAATCTGACAATATGTCGGAGATACATCTCCACTAGCTGTGCCGTCGACTGACCAACTCTGAACGGGAGAAAGTAAGCCACCTTCGTGAGCCTGTCTATGACAACCCAAATAGCGTCTCTGCCAGCCGGGGATCTAGGCAATCCAGTCACAAAATCCATGGTTATATGCTCCTATTTTCACTCGGGAATTGGCAATAGTTGAAGTAGTCCAGCTGATCTCTGATGTTCAGCCTTAACTTGTTGGCAGACTAAACAACGAGAGACAAACCAGGCTATCTCCCTCTTCATGCCATTCCACCAAAAGTGCTGGCGGATATCACGGTACATCTTCGTACCACCGGGATGAATAGAATACTGTGAACTGTGGGCCTTTGCCATAATCTCCTGTCTGATATCTCTACTGGGTACACAAAGACGCATACCATGTTAAAGTGTACCGTCTTCATGGATACATAACTATGGTCTTCGTCCTGCCTCACACTCTGCTCTGAGTCGCTGAAGCTTGGAATCTGCTAACTGTGCCATCTGGATCCTCTCGACTATAGTGGACTGAACTTGTATGATGGCCATCAATGCCACACTGGAAGGAAGGACAACTTCTATACCCATCTTCTAAAGATCGGCTAACAGCTCCAGTTGCGCTGTTAGGAAATAAACTCCGGCTCTCCTGCTCAATGCATCCGCAACAACGTTGGCCTTCCCAGGATGATACTGCAAGTTGACATCATAATCCACAAGTAGCTCCAGCCACCTCCTCTAACGCATGTTGAGATCCTTCTGGGTGAACACATACTTCAGACTCTTGTGGTCGGTGAAAATCTCTACCCTATCTCCATACAAGTAGTGCCTCCAAAGCTTAAGTGTAAACACTACTGCTGCCAGCTCCAAGTCATGGGTTGGGTAATTCCTCTCATGATCACGAAGTTGTCGTGATGTATAAGCTATTACCTTCCCATGCTGTATCAGAACACATCCTAAACCTCTGCCCGAAGCATCACAATATACTGAGAATCCTCCGGTTCCATCTGGAAGCGTGAGAATAGGAGCCGTCATCAAGCCTCGCTTCAACCTCTCAAAAGAATCCAGGCACTCTCCTGTCCAAGCAAACTGCACATCCTTGCGGGTCAACTGGGTCAATGGCGCTGAAATTCAAGCAAAGTCTGAAACAAATCGCCGGTAGTAGCCGGCCAAGCCAAGAAAACTGCAAATTTCTGCCATTGTGCTAGGTACCGACCACGTTTCAATGGCCACGATCTTCTGGGGATCCACTTCTACTCCTCCTCTGGTGATGATATGACCCAAGTACGAAATATGATCGAGCCAGAACTCGCATTTACTAAACTTGGCATACAACTGATGCTCTCTGAGAATCTGGAGGACAACTCGAAGATGCTGCTCATGCTCCGCCTCACTCTTACTGTAGACCAGGATGTCGTCCAAGAACACAATCACGAACTAATCCAAATAAGGCATAAAGATACGATTCATGAGGTCCATGAATACTGCCGGCACATTGGTTGCTCCAAATGGCATTACAAGGAACTCCCAATGCCCATACCTTGATCTGAACGCTGTCTTCGGGATGTCCTGCTCTCTGACTCTGATCTGATGGTATCCTGATCGCAAGTCGATCTTCGAGAATACTGTTGCCTCCTTGAGTTGATCAAACAAGTCATCTATCCTCGGGAGAGGGTATCTGTTCTTGATTGTCACTGAGTTCAAGGTACGATAATCTACACATAATCTGGATGTACCATCCTTCTTTTTTCACAAGAAGCATCGAGGATCCCCAAGGCAATCCACTTGCACGAATGAATCCCTTGGTTCTGAGTTCTTCAATCATCTTGTATAATATCTCTAGCTCTGACGGCGCCATCCTGTAGACTCTCTCTGACACTGGGGCTGTCCCGGGAATCAAGTCGATGGTGAACTCTATCTCTCTCTCTCTGGCGGCATCCCTGGAAGCTCTTCTGGAAAAACATCTGGAAACTCCTCAACTACTCTGGGAAATTGAACTGCTTCTGCTACTGCCATCCGCAATATTGGTGGAGAAGGTTCAACTTTGCCTCGGGAGAAAGAAAACTCCGGCTCGCCTGGAATGCTAAAAATAACCCTGCCAATGTGGCAGTCTATCCTAGCATACTGGTCCCTCAACCAATCCATCCCTAAGACCATATCATAATCGGCCATCGAAAACTCTATCAATCTAGCGGGGAATTCTCTACCGCTAACTATGACCCGACACGAGGAAAACACTCTATCTACTCCTACAAGTCCGTTACCAGTAAGTATATTGAGCCTTACTGATAATGACTCTGGCTCCAATCCTACCCGTGTCGCGAATCGTGCAGACATAAATGAATACGATGCACCAGAGTCAAATAATACTGAAGCTGGAAAGGTGTTGACGAGAATAGTACCTGCCACTACCTCTCCTGGTGCTAATCCTTCTTCTCCCATAGTCAAGGCCAGCACTTGACCATGTCCTCTGGGTGCGGGTCCCCTCTGCTGAAAATTCCTCTGCCTGTTCTGGATCAGGGCTTGGGCTTGGGCATACTGCTGCGGTCTCTGCTGTTGGTATACCTGGGCCTGCGTCGGCAATAGCCTCGGGAATGGGTACTGCAGCTGCTGCTGCTGGATTGGTGCTGGTCCTCTAACTGAAAGACTAGATAAAGCTGATGAACTCCCCCTGTTCGGGTAGTTCCCAATCCTGTGGTCCGGGACACCACAAACCAAGCACAAACCCTGTGCTCTGCGACACTCTGACACCACATGCCCTGGCTTCCCGCAATGTGAACATCCCACTGCGGAAAGACTGCTTCTGCTTCTGCTGCTGAGGGTGCGTCGGGGTGGAATGCTGAACCGACGTCACTGAGGCCGCCCGCCTCGGAACTCCAATGGTCAAAGCCCTGGCTGCCGGGACTGGTGCTGATGACTGATTCATCTGGCCGTGAGATCGCTTCCGACCTCCGGTCCTATCCACGATCCTCTGGGAGGTATATTCATGTCTCCGGGCTGCTCTCAATACTGCATCAAAAGTCTGATGCTCAAACTGCTCCACCGCCAATAAAATCTCTAGGTGGAGCCCCTGCTGGAACCGCTGGGCTCTATCGAACTCGGTCGCCACCAAGGTGGGAGCAAACCGACTAAGCCTGGAGAACTCGGCCGCATATCCATCGACCGTCCTGCCCATCTGCTTCAGATTGTTGAACCTCGTCTGCAGATCGTACCGAGCTACAGCATCGAAGTACTTGGTCTGGAATCTCTTTCTGAATACTGCCCAGGCAATAGGGGCCACTAATCCAACGGCCTGCGCCGCCCACCAGCTGCGGGCAAGATCTAGTAACTGCAGGCGCACTACGGCCACCTTCTCATTCTCTGGAGTCCTGGCTGCTTCTAGAATCACCTCTGTGTCCTGAAGCCAAGTATCTGCAGCGATCGTATCTTCACTGCCGTCGAAGAAGGGAGGATTCAAGCGCTTGAAGCTGTTGGCCGTGCTATTACCCTGATGACCTCCTCTGGTCAAAGTGTCTGCCACCGCCTGGTGCAAGGCATCTCCTCGACGATCCTGGGAGGCTAATAGTGACCTGATAAGACCCACCAAAGTGCCATCATCAGGCTCTGCAGGCTGGACGGGCTGAACTGGTGGTTCCCCTTCGGTAGGCATGACTCTGGAGGCTACTCCTGAATGTTGGGCTTGATCTCCAGGTTACTGCTGGTCCGCAGGAGGTGCTCCGCCTTGCTGATCGGTAGGTCCAGAAATAATGCCGCTGAAAAAGACGACATAGGGAACAATAAGGAAGGACCAGGACAGATCAACGATACAAACATGTGATCAAGTCAAGATTCTCAGGGATTTGAAAATATGAGCAGAGATCAAGGGCGAGTACTGATTGAGATATCTATTCGGTAAACCCCCACATATCTTGATTTACAAGACCTGCATGGGCCACCACTAAAACCATATAACGTCCCAGAACTAGAATACTGGAGAGCGGAGGCGTACATAGCCATCTACGTATATTGAAGTGCAACCCACCTCGCTATACGGTCACGGCTGTCTAGATACATGAGGGTTTAACTACAAGCCAACAGTCTCCTATGGTCATGAACAAGCCTATTGTCTCAATCTCAAGCAAGCGATAGTTGTTACAAGATGTCAGAGCACCAATATATAATAACAAGGCGTCCCATACATTACATATTGGATGATCATGAAGCTAGTCGTACAAAATGTCAAGACTAGCAAGAGTTTAGCCATATATGATCAACCCTAGGATCTGTCAATCATGTTAGAGCCCATAGGCAGACAGTAAATAAAGGTGCAATACGAGCTAACACGTGCTCGCCGGCTAAACGCCTCAAAAGAATAATTTTTACAATAAAGTGGGAGGACAAAAAGAAACCCACTCGTTGCCAGGGTTACGCCTGGTGGTCACCATCTGGCTGGAAGACAGGTAGATCCTCTGGTACTGCTCCGATATCTGGCCATACAAAACCAGCTGGGTCAGACCCCAAAAAGAGCAAGTACCACAAAGGAGGCTTCACTTAGGAACTAAAACCAGCATATCACAATAGAATATTAGAGATAATAAATAAAGAACTGATAATAAGAGAGATAACAACAGTAAACTGAGTACGAAGAAACCATTCAAGTAGCCAGGTCACAACCCTTAAACCAAACAAGGACCGGGGTTGTAACCCTTCACCTGAATAGAGATCCGTCTCAAATACTATTGGTACAGTGAAGACAATAAACAAAGAGAGGACACAGAACTGCTCTGGGAGCCAGGTTACAACCCTTAAACCAAATAAGGACCGGGGTTGTAACCCTTCACCTGAATAGAGACCCGTCTCAAATACTATTGGTACAGTGAAGACAATAAACGAAAAGAGGACACAGAACTGCTCTGGGAACCAGGTTACAATCCTTAAACCAAATAAGAACCGGGGTTGTAATCCTTCGCCTGAACAGAACTGGACCCCTGATCTTTATTGCTAAAGCCAGTATAAATAATCATGGTATTAAGGTAAGGTAAAACATGACGAACATGACATGGGGTTGAAATAAGACAATAAACGAAGAGAGGACACAGAACTGCTCCGGGAGCCAGGTTACAACCCTTAAACCAAATAAGGACCGGGGTTGTAACCCTTCGCCTGAACAGAACTGGACCCCCGATCGTTATTGTTAAGGCAAGCATCAATAATCATGTCATGTCACAATCTTGCACATGATCAGGATAAGACTAAGCTGGAATAATCTCCATCCAATCAATTACGGCCAATCAAGAGTACGGCTTGATACTTTTAACTAACTAGGGTTATCACAGGCCTAGTTACTAGCAAGATGCAATGAGATTATCCCAACAGCCACAAGTCCTGCAGACCATCCGATTATCCAGGTCGAATGTCCGTTTATGAAGAATGCAACACGTGACTGTGTACTGGAAATGTGCCCTACTCGTCGGTAGGCTACAAGTCCACTTAATGCGCCTAGATAACGAAATTGCCTGTAGCTGAGAATCTCTTCATGTCTACTGAATTATTCTAGTTTATTAGTCTTAGTCAATTGAGTAGGTATCCCTGACCGTGGTACTCAGGGATCCCTATCCTAGACATGATGCAAGACAGTATTGGTTTATTTGTACAAACACAATCGCCCACGGTGTCCAGGTCGTTCCTACTTGTCATGTCAGACTAGCTGTCGTAACAGCATGTCATTATATATCATGTCAGTTTACTTGTCAAGAGTGTGCCACAGCGGACCACTATCGTGTTCTATTCTTACATTATCATGAATGAGAAAAACTTGCATAAAATAACTAATAACATATTTTTGAAGCCGAGGAAAAGATCTACAACTTTTATGTTGGGAGTTAGAAGAAATTCTGGCCACAATTCAGCCAAATAGGACTTGAAATAGCCAAAAAACAGCCAAAATAGGCACTATTCAGCACTATGCGGCACTATTCAGCACTATGCGGGACTCCCATATGTGGCTGGACACTATACGGCACTATGCAGTACCCTTATGCGACTGGACACTTGCGGCACTATGCAGCACCCTTATGCGGCTGGACACTATGCGGCAATATGCAGCACCCTTATGCGGCTGGACACTATGCGGCACTATGCAGCACCCTTATGCGGCTGGGCACTATGCGGTACTATGCAGCACCCTTATGCGGCTGGACACTATGCGGCACTATTCATCGTCCCTGCCAAAATCAGCACAGATGAACATAGAAATGACCAAAAATGCTTTTGGCCATAACTTCTTCAAAACAAGTCGAAATCCAACTTTTCAAAGGTCTATTTTGGGTAAAATCAAATTCTCTACAACATGGAACAATCAAAACATAAAAATAATGAAGTTTATTAGATCAAAACCCAAAAAAACCGAAAATAATATAAACTTAGATCTATAAGAAAATATCCATCAAAATGGAAAATGCCAAGTTCTAAAGTATCTTAGAATCTCGCGAGGAAGACAATAGAACAACAAAAATGGAGTTTCTTCATGAAGCAAGTTGCACTTGCCTAAGCTTCTCTTGGTAGGTGGAGAAGTTAAGGGGAAGAAGATGAAGAATAAATGAAAAGTAAAGATGAGAGAGAAAGGGGGTTGGGTTTTAAATGATGATGGTGGTGGTATGTAGGGATTTTCTTTTGGTTTATGATGAACCCAAAAGCAAACCAAACCAAGCTAAACCGAACCATGCTAAGCCATAACCAATGAAATGCCAAAATAACCATGCCAATGCAACATGCTAAAAATAAAGTCATGACTAGCTAACCATGACTAATAAAATACGGACCCGAAATACATACACGTATACGAAAATATGTAACAGGGATTTCGAGGGTGACAACAACTCTCCTGTACAACGGGACAAATCTCCCAAAATGGACCGCCCTATCTATCAAGCAGGTAAAGTACTCCATGACAAGCATGAACAGGTAAGGTGACAGGGGATCACCTTGCCGGAGTCCACGGTTGCTTTTGAAGAACCCATGTGGAATGCCCTGGATAAGCACCGAGAAGGTAGGAGACGATATGCATTCTCGAATCAACGCAACCCAACGATCAGCAAACCCCATAGTAGACAAAAGGTGGCATACGAACTCCCTGTTGACCATGTCATAGGCCTTCCTCAGATCCAGCTTTATACAAGCCTTCTCCCCACCAGGTTTGTTGAAGCCCCTCACCATCTCATGAGCTAGAAGGCTATGCTCAGCTATAGATCGTCCCCTGATAAATGCCGCCTAGTTCAGGAAGACAAGGTCCTGCATGATCCCCTCCATACGCCGGCACATGAGGTGTGTAATTATTTTATAAAGATAATTACAGCACGCAATAGGCCTAAAGTCCGCCAGCGAGGTCGTCCCCTCCTTCTTAGGAACCAGAGTCAAGAAAGTATGGTTAAGCTCCTTCAACAGCTTTCCCTTAGAGAAGAACTCCTGGACCGCCTCGAGAACCGGGACTTTCAGAATATCCCAGTGGCGCTTGTAAAATCCACTGCTAAATCCATCCGGGCCGGAAGCTTTGTTGGGGTCAGCTTTCTTGATAATGGCCTCCACCTCCTCCATAGTGACGGGGGCCAGCATGAGACTATTCCCATATGGAGTCACTAATCTCTTCGTAACTACTTCTGGGAACACAGAAGGATAATTAGTCTGAAAGTATAACTCAGAGTAGTACCTGACCGCCTCACCTGAGATCTTGGACGGCTCCCAAATCAGATTACCCTCCGTATCAAGAAGCTGAGAAATGGTATTTCGATGTTGTCTGGTACGAATAATATCATAGAAGAACTTGGTTCATCGGTCGCCATTCTTAAGCCAGGAGCATTTAGCGTGCTGAGCCGCACTAATCTCCTTTTGAAGTCGCAGAATATTGACTTCCCCAATTAGCTCCTTCTCTCTAGTCGCAAGATCCCCATTTAACATGTCAGATTGCATGGAATGCTGGATGACTCGAAGCTCCGCCTCCTTATCATCAAGAGTGGACTTAGGTAACCCCTTCACCCAAGTCCGAAGTGCCTTTTTTGTGTATTTGAGACGGTGAACCCTATGATACTGAGCAGTCCCCTCAACCTGATGCACCATACCCTCCATAATCGCCTCTAAGTAGCCCTCAGAGAGGAACCAGCTGTTATTGTACTGGAAGGGGCGTGATCGCACTGAGGGGCTGGAAGAGAATCCAACCCTGATAGGAGAATGGTCACTCGTCCCAGCAGCCAACCCCTCAGCCAGAGAGTGAGAAAAGCGGCGGAACCACTCTCCGTTGCCCAGGGCCCTATCCAACTGACAAGCCACTCTGTTCCTGACTACTTTGTTGTGCCAGGTCCAATTATACCCCGAGCGAGATAGACTCTGTAGACCCGACTGGAGAAGGCAACTCTGGAAATCATGCAATATCGAATCTGGAACCAGTCTGCCATCCAACTTCTCCCCTCTGTACAGAAGTGCATTGAAGTCACCCATCAGAAGAAGGGAGAGGTGAGCGAAAGCAGCAACGGACGCCACTCTAGTAATGTCACGCCATAAGTCCTCCCGACGTCTCCTGTCGTTGTGGCCGTATACCGCTCCTAATAAGAACCGAAAGCCACCTTTGTTCGTGAAAACAATGGCAATCAGTTGCTCCGACAACAAGATCATGTCCTCATCCCAGCAGTTCAAGCTCTATCTGACCCATATACGCGCCATGTCGCAGAGAGCCAAGTTGTGAAGCTGGCCTCAATGATTTGGGGTCTGACGGGCAAGAGTCTTGTCCCCTATAATCTTAGATTCTAGTAACACAGAGATATCATATTTTTCCCTATGCAAAACTCCACAAATCTTTCTTTATCTCCCTAGTGAGCAAGCCCTCCTCACATTCCAGGCTATAATTGTCATTAATTATTAAGTGAGAGGTCCTCATGTACATCACCTGACCTGGTACCCGGGGGAGGTACCACTTCCGTCTCTGTCATATCCTCCTCCACCTCAACTATAGGGGCATGCTGGGTGGACCCCTGAGTGAGCATCAGGGCCCAGGCTGGATTGTCCACACAGAGCTCTTCCCCCCTAACCGGGGAGTGACCCTCCCGTTTGATGGACCATCCCGCAAAGGGCCAGCCCGCCTCTTCCTGCTGTAAACTTGCTCACTAGCCGGTCCGCCAACTCCACGCCCCTCAATTTCTGAAGTCACCATGCCTCTGGTGAACATGCTCCTCTGCGCCGTGAAGACGACTATAGTGCCACCAGAAGGAGCCGCCACAGGCGGGGTGGTCTGATCCCTAGCCTCCTCCATCGGTTGATCTCCCTTCCGCATAAACTCTCCCTCTATGTCATCCCCGGTATAGGCGCCATCTCCCGAGAGGATCCAGGTGTACCAGTAGAAGCCGTGGCAGACCCCCTCTGCAATCCTCCAGACGGACAGTAGCTATCAAGGTGCCCAAAGCATGCACAGAGGGAACAGGTAGGGGGCACCCATTCATACTCCACTCTCTGAGATAGGACCTCACCCGAAGGAACCTCGTACTCAACTATGCTCGGCAACTCTCCTCCCGTCCGAATCTCTACGAACATCCTCGCATACATCATCCTCGAACGGAAGGCTGTGGCATCATCTGCCTTAATCGGCCTGCCCACCAGACTAGCAAGTCTCATGAGCAATGGGATACTCCAATATCGCACCGGGAACTCCGGAAAGTGGATCCAGACCAGAATAGCATTGAGGACTTCCTTCTCATATTTCAGGTCCGGAGTCCACTCCTTCAGGATAATAAGCCTTCCGTCGAACGTCCATGGTCCACCCTGGAGGATTCTTGTAACATCGTCTGCTAGCCCGAACTTCACGTAGAAGAATCCGTTCTCCCTAGCAAAGAACTCCATGCTCCCCTTCGGCTGCCATACCCGTGCCACATATGCCCGTATCTGTCCATAGAAGGGTTTGTTCTCTGGCACATAGAGCACCAACGTATTCTTCCAGAACGCCGTCACCTGAGCAATCTCCTCCGCAGGGAACGTGGCCCTGAAACCACTTCCCACTTTCTTAGGGGGAACAAACTCTATGGTTGTGGGGCTTTTCGACCCCCTGGCTTACATATGTCCACCCATGACTTGCCCACCGGATGAAGTAACATCTCCTGAGTCCGTGGAGGGACCGATGTTGGAGAAGGCGTAGGCCCCATACCACCCAAGTCCACCACCTTGTCCTTCCCTTTATCCGCCACAGCCAGTTTCGGTCGCCACCCAGCTGTTCTTTCACCACCACCAGACGCCTCCTGGAAGGAGATCCCAGATGCATTTGCCGGTTTCCGCGATCTCATCCCCTCTCCCGCCCTCCTATCAAAGGAGGCGCGTGGCCGCAAGGGAGTCTGAGCGTTACCCTCATTACCTCCAACCTTTCCGTTTCGACGACGTGTAACCGTCGCCCACCCCCCTCCATCCATTTGTCCGTCTTGAAGACGAGATCCAGATCCAGGTTAGAAAATTCTAGAACCAGAGGGTCCGAACGGAATCGCAGAATTTTTCTCAGTCGCCGAGCCTCCTTCAACAGCCCTGGCCGGCCCGTTTATTTTGGTCGGACCACCGCTCCCGCCAGTGCCGCCGCCGCCCGTACGTCCAGTGCCTCTGGCGCTGCCTGCGCCGCCCGCGCTGCCGACGCCGTCGGCACCGCCCGCGCTGCCGACGCCGCTTCTGCCAGTGGCTTCCCCGCGTCTGCCTCCAGCGTTTCCACCACCGGTGCCCGCTCCGCCTGCCGCCGCGCCGCCTGCTCCGCCTGCTGCCGCGCCGCCCTTCACCGGCCCACCCCCCGCCGAACCGCCGCCAGACTCGCCGCCGACAGCGCCGGGGTCCCAAGATTGGGACCCCCTCGGATTCGTCCGTCCCGAATCGCCCGAGTCGTTCGAGCTTCCCATCATTTTTTTATGATATATATATATATATATATATATATATATATATATATATATATATATATATATATATATATATATATATAATCTATTAGATTGCAAACTTGTAGTATGAGGCTACGACCAAAACACCACAAACAATAGCTAAATTCTAAAATAATTATAAAAAACTATGTTTACTTTGTATTGGCACATGATTTTTTTTTTGATAATACTATGTTAAAACATGAAATCATATATGGGCACTCCAATACAATTATGGAAATATGAATAGGAAAACGAATATAATAATATATAGCAAAATATATGATATGAAGTACAACACCACATAAAAATTAATAATATAATATTAATATAATTTGTATTTGGAATTAGGTTATTACAAAAAGGTAGTTGCATGAAAATGAATAAGTAATTTTTCACAGGTGCCTTGTGAATAGTGACATGGTGTGTCTTAGCTTAGTTATGAACATCTAAAGGGAGGGCGCAAATATAGAGCCTATGATTTCAGAACTCTAAGAAAAAGGAGCAAATGATCAAGTTTTACATATGGACAACAATTTTGAGTATACTGTGTTGGAATTATTCAATAGTTAAGGGGCCACACATGTAAAATTAATTGTGTTTAGGCTATCTAAATAATTAAGCCAAATTAAAGTAGTCTATTTGGAAATTGGCTTAAGGGTATAATTGTCATGGAATTAATGTGTAGATACCGGAGATAATTCTAATTTGATGAGGGGCCAAATTAGAAATATCAAAACATATAAATATATGTGTTTATTAGGGTTATGGTCCCCAACTTATACGGCCACCAAAAGAGAGGTTTTCTCTTTTTCTCTTCTGCATCCCCATCAACAGAAAGAGAGGGACAAAAAATTCGGATTCTTCTTTGTCATTAAGGGTCGTAGCAAGTTGGAAGATCGAACCCAATAAAGAGACGTTCGTTTTAAGATCCATCAAGTCTAGCAATGGATTCAGGTACGCTTCCGCAATTTAATTTATGTTTTTCATCTCATGAATCGACAGTGCACAATAAAATTTCTAACAATTGGTATCAGAGCAGAATCAATTTTTTGTTATTGTTCAGAAATCATAGATCCTCATTCTAATTTTAATTTAGGGTTCCAATGGTTCATAAAATAATATTTATGATACTCGAATATTAGATCTACAGTTTTTCAATAACTGATTTCTTGATACACGAATAAAATTTTGTTCCGGCCAGATCATGTTAGACATGTATCCAAACGATACATCCATAATTAATGGACTAGGATGGCACTTATGTTTGTGTTGTTTGATCAAAATTGTTGGCAGTAATACACATGGTGGGTTATAATTTATGGTGGAATATAATTTATATATTTCCTTAGTGTTGTACTAGATGGCTAAATAAAGAGAACAACTATTGGGATCTTGTCTTCTACTTCTGAGTTGTTTCTGTACATAAACAACTATTCCAACATGTTTGCACATCATAATTTATTTAATTTATTTTTTGCATACATGGTTCTCCATAGCTTACAAGTACATTGATTTGCTGTCAATCTTTCGTTGATTTAATCGCCATATTAAAAAAATCTTGATAGAATTCATAATTTATGTACAAAAATGATCTCTGAGTTCATGCTTAAATATTAGATATGGACGTATGTGATAATGACCGTAGAAATTCTCTATTATATTAAATATGCATGAATATGCTTATTGCTGGACATGTGATAATATGAAATGTCGGTCAGATTCCAATTACTCATGCTGATAGATATTTGGTGTTACTCAATTTAGAGTGTTTTCCAATCTAAGTTGATCATTGGAGGACAAATTGGAATCAAATATAGACAATTTTATGTTTGGCATAAATTTAGTTTCCAATAAATTTATGTTCTAAGTCATATATTTGATGTAATCTATTGACGTACATATCTTCAGCAGATTATTTTAATATAATCTTTATGGGTTATTTGAAGCAATCTATTGGTCCATATCTTCAGTAAAATATTACATGAATTTTATTATGTTGACAATGCTCAGTTTAGTCAAATTAAGAATATTTGTTTGAATCATGTAAAGAGATTCACATGCTTATGATTATCTTATTTGAGTAGTAATATTTTAATTATGCATGTACATAAAGTTTTGGACATGATTCGATTTTGTAAAATTTAGTCAACATTCAAAAAAAAATTGGTGTCTTTTGTGACTAGCAATAGTCGTCTAATATTCTAAATAGACCCATCGAAACAAGATGTCGCCAAAGTGACATTTTTTGCGTAGATAGTCTATGAGGGATGTTAGATGTTTGTGTGTGTAAATTCATGCGAGTATTAGCCGACCGAAAGGAAGGTTAATACTTGGCCGAATTGCACACATACTTGTGGTGATAAATGTGTGACAATTATACGGTTTACATGTGAATAATAACCCGATCCAAAAATAGGCTTATTATTTGACATGACTTATTGTCAACGTTTGATCATTACACCAAGAATACCACTTGCAGTTAATATCACCGTCCAAAGACTTGATATTAATGATGTACTAGGTATCTTGAGATGGGGTTCACCATTATTTGAATTTGTTTGACTATATTTTACGCTTTGGTTATTTGTTAGAGCATGTTTGTTTTTTTGTTGCTTTGTTCTCTTTACAGTTAATATTGTTAAAATATCTGCCAATAAGATTTTAATTTTTATATTTAATGGGATAAACTTTAAAGGCAAAAAGAAATGAATACAGTAGCTGCTAAGGGTCCAGATCAAAAGAAACAACAATATAAAACTAAGGGTTATTCTTTTGTGATAAGACATGACACATAAAGAAGAAATGTACAAAGTACCACGCATGGCGTATAAAGAAAAGTACATTTCTAAATTTGATCTGTTCTGAGGTTAATTTAGATTTAGTACCAAAAAACTCATGGTAGTTAGATTCTGGTGGGACTACCCACATTAATGTTCTAGGCAAGGTTGTCTGAGTTACCGAAAGTCAATTGATGGTAAAAGATACATCTATGTGGGTGACGGCAATTCGGTAGAAGTGAAAGCAATATGACATTTTAGGTTATTTTTAGGAACTGATTATTATTTGGATTTGATAGACACTTTTATTGTACCGTCTTTTAGACGAAATTCAGTTTCAGTTTTCTTAATGGACAAATCTGGTTATCATTGTTCATTTGGAAACAATAAGTTTAGTCTATCTTTAAATTTAAATATTATTGGTAACGGTTCCCTTAAGGTTTATGATAACCTATATTCAGTTGAAACTATTGCATCTTATAATGAAACCTTGCAAGTGAAGTCATGTGGTATTAAACGCAAAATTAACAATATTTTTTTAGCCTCATTATAACATAAGCATTATGTCACTTCTCTAGAAATAGAGTTGAACTATTTGTGTCTGATGAGATTTGGATTCCATTGACTTTATAGACTTTAATGTTTATATTGAATGTGTAATGGGAAGACAGACCAAAGTTAAATTATAAGCAGCTACTTTATTGGTTATGCTACAGATTAAAGGGTTGATAATTATACAATTCCACACTAAGAATTTTTTTTTTTAGACGAAAAGTGTAATATTTTTTGAGGATGTTGAGTTTGGGGGAGAAATAAAGTCCGGATCATTGTCTTTGAGAAGGAATCAATTACGATTCCTACTATCACTTTTGACGATGTGCATGATTCTATACCTGTCATGATCAAGAAGTGAATTCGTAGTCTCAATAAGACAATGTCGAATTACCTCTATAAGTCGTTGTTGAGATACCTTAACAACGACAACGTAGCGGCACCCCATTCAAGATAAGGTAATTATTCCTAAGGAACAAACTCAACAACCTCAAGAACCGGTAATATTAAGATGGTCCACCAGAGAAAGGAAAAATATAATTTTGGATAATATTGTCATATTTCTCTAGGAACGTGAGGAAGACTGTGGATACTGGAAGATGATCTAATCAACTTCCGTCAGGCCATGGAAAGTTCCAGTTCTCAAAGTGGATTGATACAATAAATAAGGAGTATAAGTTCATGCAAGACAATAAAGTTTAAGAACTTGTCCCATTACTAAAAGGTATGAAATCCATTGGTTGTAAATGGACATTTAGAACCAAGAAGGATTCGAAGGGTCATATGGAGAAGTATAAAGTATGTCTTGTAACTAGTGACTTTACACAAAATTTTGGGATTGATTTTAAAGAATTTTTCTCTTCGGTATCTTTGAAAAACTCCTTTAAAACAATCATAGCACGTGTTGCACATTTTGATCTTGAGTTACATCAAATGGATGTCAAAACGGCATTTCTCAATGGTAACATTGACGAAACTATTTATATGGTGCAGCTAGATAACTTTGTGTCGAAATATCCAAATAATATGGTTTGCAAATTGACAAAATTCATTTATGGACTCAAGCAAGCTTCTCGTCAGTGGTACTATAAATTTTACCAAGTTGTTACCTCGTTTGGTTTTTAGGTTAACGTTGTTGAAGATTGTGTGTATCACAAATTCAGTGGGAGTAATTTTTTTTTTTT
Organism: Iris pallida; assembly: GCA_029216955.1. Lineage (NCBI taxonomy): Eukaryota > Viridiplantae > Streptophyta > Magnoliopsida > Asparagales > Iridaceae > Iris > Iris pallida. The sequence goes on along the minus strand of JANAVB010033016.1, from coordinate 5,469,168 downwards.
GGTTTTGTATGTTGATGACATACTGCTTGCCACAAATGATATAGGCATATTGCATGACACTAAGAAATTTTTATCAAATAACTTTGAGATAAAAGATCTTGGTGACGCCTCTTTTGTAGTAGGAATTCAAATACACCGAGATCGTTCTCGAGGTATTCTTAGATTATCACAAAAGAGCTATATCGATAAAGTGCTTAAAAGATTTGGCATGCAAGAATGCAAACCAGGTGACACCCCAGTCGCTAAAGGAGACAAGTTCAGTCTCAATCAGTACCCTAAGAATAGCCTTGAAATTAAAAAAATACAATAGATTTTTCCTTCATGATCAGTTGTAGGGAGTCTAATGTACGCTCAAGTATGTACACGTCAGGATATTGCGTACATATTAGGATGTTAGGCAGATATTTAAGCAAATATGGATGGATCATTGGGTAGCAGCCAAACTACTTAAGTAATTAATAGAGAACAAGAAATTATATGCTCTTTGTAGGAGATCGGATAATTCTGGAGATCATAAGGTATTCCGACTCCGATTTTGTTGGATGCCAACACAGTAGGAGATCCATATCAGGTTATGCTGACTAATGGAGATATATTTTGGATGAGTGTCAAACATGCACTCATAATTTCTTCCACCATGGCAGCAAGGTTTATAACATGCTGTGGGACATCTATTCAGGGAATATGGTTACAAAATTTTGTCACAAGGCTGCGCCTACAGTACGGTGTTGAAAGACCACTTAAATTATGGTATAACAATAAATCAGCAGTAATGTATTCCAATAACAACAGAAACTTGCATAAGTCAAGGATATTGACATAAAGTTTCTAGTTGTGAAGGAAAGAATTCAGAATGGTTAAAGTGTCCATATAGCACATTATGACAAATTCTATTTTAGCGGATCCGCTCACAAAAGCATTATCACCCAAGGTCTTTCATGAGCATACTGCTCATATGGGTGTTATCTCAATCAAGTATATGGCAATATAGTGGGAGTTTGTATTTTATGTATTTGGATGCTATTTGGTTTTGGACACATTTATGTATTAAAGTATTTTAGATATTTATCTGATCAAATATATGGAAATTCAGTTCATTCTGTTTTCATTATGTTAAAGTATTGATCTCATTAAAGTTAAGGAGGACCAGTTGGAAATAGACATGTATTGATCATATTGCGTATAATTTCTATGCTACGCATCCATGATTGATCTATGTCGTTTAGCTATATTGGTATATGTGACCATTGATGGTTTAGTTACGCTATATGTGACGAAGGCCGCTTTGATCCTATGTTGATATGGTTAATGGACGAGATTGTCCGGATATACCCTAAGGATTAAGATAGCAATTTATGAGCTCACTAAGGTTAACACAATTATAAGGTTACATATGTGACCCAGTGGGAGATTGTTGGAATTATTCAATAATTAAGGGGCCACACATGTAAAATTAATTGTGTTTAGGCTATCTAAATAATTAAGCCAGATTAAAGTGATATATTTGGAAATTGGCTTAAGGGTATAATTGTCATGGAATTAATGTGTAGATACCGAAGATAATTCTAATTTGATGAGGGGCCAAATTAGAAATGTTAAAACATATAAATATATGTGTTCATTAGGGTTATGGTCCCCAACTTATACGGCCACCAAAAGAGAGGTTTTCTCTTTTTTCTCTTCTGCATCCCCATCAACAGAAAGAGAGGGACAAATGATTCGGATTCTTCTTTGTCATTAAGGGTCGTAGCAAGTTGGAAGATCGAACCCAATAAAGAGACGTTCGCTTCAAGATCCATCAAGTCTAGCAATGGATTCAGGTACGCTTTCGCAATTTAATTTATGTTCTTCATCTCATGAATCGACATGGCACAATAAAATTTCTAACATACTCGATTTACATGCTAACCGATCTTCTTAAGCGAGTTTGGTTAGGGTATAAATGGGTTATGATATAAAAAGGTTCACTTGCCTCATCCATTTATTTGTTTGGGTCAATGCAATTGTATATTTAACCCATGTGCCATGTTTAGTAGGTGAATCGGGTCCTCACTCAAGTCAAACACTCGATTTTAAATGGCAAATGACAAATAATGCTCCTATGAGAGATTGTCATTTGTTGTTTTTGATCACTTTTCTATGATGAAAATGACAAACATTGTCAAGGGTTTCAACCTCAAGGGGCGTAGGCTACTTACGTCTACCATTAGGTTTAGGTCTTCACCAAGCCAAAAACAAGGTCCGGGTCATCTAGCTTATTTGGAGTTTATTCGTCTTACAATCCCTGAAGAGATGAGCCAAACAAATCTTGATTGTCGTTTTAGCTAATATGCGAATGAAAAAAAAAACTCCATTTTAAGTAGGAACCAAACTAGCCAAATGTATTAAATGGTTGTAAGGTTATTTTTTCTTATTACAAGTCATAGTACATAGTTTTCTTTTCTCCGCTTAATTGCACTTTACCCTCAATTTCACATATGTTGACTTTGGTACATCGTTTTTTTCACATTTAGTATGAACTCATTAATTTTATCAATTTTATATTTACTATAAGAATCATAAATTTATGACGATAATACTCTTATCCTAACCCTAATCCACCATCACTTCTTTCTCCTTTCTATCCCTAAACCCTAACTCAAAACCACCATCTTCTTTCTCTTTCCTCATCCCCAAATCATATCTATGACCTTCATCATTTTCCACTTGAACTCTAGCTCATCGTCACCATCTTCTTCTTATCCATAATCCCCAACCCACATTATCTTCCTCCTTCATGAACTCGAATTAACGACCACCATCATCTTTATCCCCTCTTCCAATTTGTGCATCTATTAAATGTCCCCTCCACCCCTCCCCCTATGCGATGTTGAGCAGCAGCGACAACCATAAACACCACAACCATCCTCTTCGTGACATCAGGAATATAAGCGTTATTTTTACTTTATTTTTTTTTATAGTTTCACAGAGTTCGTAGTATTAAGTTATGAACAAAGTTTACGATATATATGTGGAAAAAAAAGAAACAAAAAAATTACAGGGTAGCAAAGTGAAAACAAGACCAAGATCAAGGTATTTTTAAAGTGCAAATAAGATTTTTTCGTTACATATATTATTTTGTTATCGACAAAAAATAAGTCAAATATGTCAAATGGTTCAACCAACTTAGGCGCGACCAGTTACGACCAATTAAGTAAATGGATTGAATTGGTCTTGTTAGGTTTACATGTTATTTATCGAGTCAATTTTAGTTTTAACATAAGTGAGTCGACTTGCGTTAAGAATTAACAGGTAGATTCATGTACAATCAAACTAGACCCACCCGGATTGCCACTTATATATTTGTCACACTCCATACAATTCAATTTATTGGTGAACATTGACTATATTAGATTGTTTGAACATTCCATGTCAGGGGATGAACAACATGCTCGATGTTCTAATTTCTTTTGTCAACAATATATTCGTCAAGGAGGAGCCTTCAAGAAAAATTGCATCTACGAAAAAGAGTCACATGATGATGTGAGACGACTTCATTTCCTATCGGATTAGGATAACAAATTATTGGTCGAAGTAGTACTCAAAAGACAAAGGCGAGTCTTTCTCTTCTCTATATTTTTGGGTTTGGAGGAGTTTCTTTCTCGCAAGATGGGAGAGCCATGATCATGGATGATCGAGTGGTTCACGAGACCGTGGAAATGTCAACATTCAAGTTGTGGAATGTCAAAAACACTGCACGCTAACGTCCAACCTTCAAACACCACATAGACGGCAACAAAGGATAAGTACTAAAGGTAACGATCTATACCACGATCATTTTCAAAACTAACACTAACTCATTATATCAGAATTTTCAATTTCCTTGTTATTTACTTCTCAACCAATTTTACTACTTTATAAAGGAATCTCTATATGGATTTAATTTTCGACAATAATGTTCATTTTTTTTGGCACGACAAGGCATCTATTTTTTTTTTCTTGAGGAATGAGCTACGGCCAAAAGGCACATTTCATGTGTCCAAAAAGAAGAGAAATAGCGACCTTTAGGCTATTACAAAGAGAGCGGTTGACGTGCTGTAGCGAGTTTATAAGCGGCTAAGAAATGATGGAGTGACGTTCATAAGAGACTTTCGAATCCAGAAAAAGCAGGAAAATGGTTTTATTCAGATTAGCGAAGATAGCGATCTATCATATCATAATTTTTAGACATTATATATCCTTCGTGGTTCCAACTAACCGACATTTAAGAGGGCTACTAGTAAGGAAAACAAGTGGAGACGGCCATCCAAAATGATAAAGGGTGTAGCGAGTCGATAGGTGAGACATTTTTTCGCTTAGGTAGAATATGACACATAAATCAAATATAAATCAATTTTAGATTAATTTTAGGCGTCTGAAGCCGTTTCAACAATGGACTTGATGACATATATATGTCATTCCGTGTTGTACGTCTGAGTAAAGCACGCACTTACAGGTACCTATTATATAAACGCCTACTGGCATAATGTCCTCGTAGTATATCTTGAACATGTGTGCATAAATACTCTCGTAGCGACAAGTGTTGTGTTTCGAATTATACCAATAAAATATCAACGTGAACACATATATAGAAATACAATTTAGTATATTACGAACATAGGGTAAACACACATATAAACACGATTTTTTGGCGTAAAATTTAGTTTCCTACGCACTTTTTTAACAATATCCAATTCGATTGTTCAGAGTTAATTTTTTCAGAAACAGCCCTTGGAAAACATAATTACGCTTGCCCCCGTTGTAAAAATCCAGAAAAATAACAAATCTAGAAATTTCAGAATTAACTGTCAAAATGGCAGTAGTCTTCATGTAAATAAACCAGCCCCTTCTACAAAAGAAGAGTCTCGCCAAAGCCATCTCTGCCAATAAACAAACCCCTCCTTCCTCTCGATCGATCCCTCCCCCTGCAAATTCCAAGTCGAATCGATCATTCGATCTCCGGTCGCCACCGGACGTCGCCGAGGACATCGCCGCCGCCTCCGTTCGCCGGAGGTCCCTCCGATCCGATCTACATCCTCACGTGGATGTGGATGGAGGTTTATTCGAACGAGGAACAATCGAGTCGGAGGGAATTTTTCCTTACCAGGAAGAGGGATTAGAAACAAATTCTGATCGGGACTGTCGAGATGCCTGGATTGTTGAACTCGTCGTCTCCGGCGAGGTCGCCGCCGCCGCCGGCGGGATCGAGCGGAATCTGGTCGAAGAAGAGGGACGTCATCACCTTCGACCATCTCCAGAAGGTATACTCATCGTTTTATTGGGTTCGTTAGATCTGTCCGCGAATTATTCAGGAAAGGGTTCGATCGTCTTGATTCATTTTACGAAGTACAATTTGTTCTTCTGTTGTCCGTTCGAAGAAAATGTGTTGATTTTTGCAGTTGGACCGGTGAATTAACGTTTCTGGGTTCTGATGTAAATTATAGGAGTTAAAAGAGCGGGAGTGTGAAGATTTTAGTAGCTAGCGTGAAACTGATGCATCTGGTTGTAGTGCGCTCGAAAGTAGTTGTTATGTAAGCATTCAAATGGCTGGTTTGGCCAAGAAATCTTAGATATTTGGCACAGTAGGAAGCATAGTCGCTTGAAAAAATAGGTGCTGATTTAGGGAAGGATTCAACATCTTGATTAGTTCACGAGTCTGTTGCTCTGTCGGCGTTTGAAAAAGTGTTGATTTTTGTAGTTGGATAGGCGAATTTGAACATTTTCACTGCTTTGCGATGTAAATGATAGTATATTTAGGATAAGTGAGCTTTTTTGAGTTTTTTTTCGAGGTTAAATTGTTGGGTATTAGAGTTAGTGTGTGTGATTGAGAAAGAATATAGAAGTATCATCTGAATGCTAGTGTAAAGAATTTAGTACCAGTGAGAGACTCCTGCATTTATAGTTTCATATTATTTGTTACATAAGCTTGAAAATTGCTTTTTTTCGAAAAGGAAAAAGGTTTTTAATACAAATCCCTCAAATCTTGCTGATTTTAACATAAGCCTCCCGAATTTTGTTATTTTGAAGGAGACCCATGTACTCATATAGATTATTACAATTAAAGGCATCATCAGCCTCCATATTAAAGTAGCCATAACAATACCATACTAATGGCTTTTTTATCCCTAGAGTTTGGTAGTAAATGAAGTAGGATGAAGGATGAATGGAATAGTTGGGGAGGGAGGAAGGAAGGAGGGGCCCGAGGAAGTAGTTGGGTGGTCGGGGGTTTGCTTGCGGAGGAGAGGGTTGATGCTCTTTCATGTATGGTGGTTTGGGTTGGTTTGGTTGGAGGATGAACAAGTGAGGAAACAATTGGAGGAGGAAAAGAGAGAATTGGAGAGGGAGGAAGGGACGGGTGAACGAGGGAGAGTGGAGGGCCGAAGGCAAAAGGAGGTATGAGTTTGGTGGCTGTGGTTCTTCCACGGATGGGATTGGGGATGAAGAGGAAGAAAGGGATGGGTGGCTTAGGGAGAGTGAAAGCAGAAGCCAACGGTGTCCTATGTCCGGTTGCGGAGGAGGATTTTGGTGGTTGCTGATTTCCATGTATGGATTGGAGGACGACTGTCACGCCCAAAAGTTTGCGTCCCACCGAGACGGACTTGCATAACTCTACACGGAGCGGGGTTATGCTGTAAGCTTTCGGAACTTTCTAGAAGATGGTGGAATCATCTGGAAGACTCAGAAATATTCTAGAAGATGGCGGAATCCTCTGGAAGACTCGTGATCTTTCATGAAGACTCATGAACTTTCTAAATGTTCTAGAAGACTCCTTATAAATATCTAGGTTCTAGAGTTTCCTACAATAATTTCTGGAATATTTTGTTTTCAGAAGTTTCTTGTCAGCCCTATGGACACCATAAATAAGTGGGAGGTCTCATTTGTTTCTCACCACCTAAAGTTGTAATCTCTTCTAGTATAGTGAAGTTTTCATACTTTCGATCTATCTATTTTGTCCCACATTGTTCTCATTTATGCCTTAGCGATCTGGCTAACCATTTGGAGAAGGCTGGCACGACTCTTCGAGTAGGAAGATAGTGCGTCGCACGGGTCGAAGTGTAACCTAAAATACTAAGTCCGTGAGACGGCTCTACCTAGCAACCCATTTAGGCTTGTGCCTAGGGCCCCATGATTATATATATATATATATATATATATATATATATATATATAACAATAAGGAAATAAAAAAGGGTACAATTCGCTTAGCCTATGGCACGACACATTTATTTCTAAATATAAAGGGCCCCATTTAGATAATTTACCTAGGGCCCCCAAATGTTTTGAGACGGCTCTGGGTTGGAGGATGAAGGAGAAAAGAGTGAGGGGGGAAATGCTCAAAAAAGTGTCATACATTATTACATTAACTTCAACTTTAGCGGTGGTTTGTGTTTTGTTACTGTCTTTAACCATGCTTATGAGCAATTATATATGAATATGGAGGTCTTCTTCAATTTAACTAGTTTTAGAGGACTTTTGTGTAGTGGGGAATATTTGGGGGGTTTGTATCTGAAAAGCCCCAAAAGACTTGGACATTTAGCATGGCAGGAACGCTCACTTCCAAATTTGGTACCGTGTCGTCTTGGACACTCCAAAAATACTCTAGAAGACTCCATATTTAGGAACGGAGGGAAGAGCTAGCAGAACAGGCGTCCGGAGAAAGGACAGTCGAGTAGGTCAAGCAAGTCGGCAAGTCAGTCCGCGAGAGCCACAAGACCTAACATAAATGACTAGTTGACTCAGTGGCTTTAGTAGACCTTTCCAGCTCTTCTTCCCCTACCAAAGGCGGGTTCTTACACCTTACTCAACCGACCCCTAATGTCGTGTATTTGTGTCAATGTGACATATACGGCTTCATGTGTTATAATCAGTTGTTGAGTGAGTTACCTTTAGATACATTTTAAAAAATGTTGGTATCAGATTTTTTCTGGTTTGATTTATCTAGCTTAAATCATTATTATATTAGATTGATGTGGTGCTATAAAGACTAATAATGCATTTGTTCAAACCAGTTCTGGAGTGAGTTGCCACTTCAGGCTCGACAGGAGCTTTTAAGGATAGATAAACAGACCCTTTTTGAGCAAGCTAGGAAGAACCTCTATTGCTCCCGGTGCAATGGGTTGCTTCTTGAAGGATTCTCGCAGATTGTCATGTATGGGAAGTCGTTGCAACAAGAGGGTACAGGATTCCACCTTCCCAACCGAACAAGGGCTGTCTCCATGGCGCTCGCTGATAGCGAGTCCGATGATGTGCAGGACCCATCTGTGCACCCGTGGGGAGGGTTGGCTGCGACCAGGGACGGGATACTGACCCTTGTCGACTGCTTTATAAATGCAAGGTCATTGAAGCCTCTTCAGAATGTAAGCCGATAGTTTCAGTGAAATTGAACTTTTATTAACATGAAGATAATTACAGGTGAAGAGGCCTTCTAGTTCATCTTTATTGCTCAACCACTTACTTTACTCTATTGGGTTCTTGGTCATAAAGGTTTTTGATAGTGCCCGTGCAAGAGAACATGAACGGGAGTTGCTGTATCCAGATGCATGTGGTGGGGGAGGCCGGGGTTGGATAAGCCAGGGGATGACGAATTATGGAAGAGGGCACGGGACAAGGGACACCTGTGCTTTGCATACTGCCAGGCTCTCTTGCGATACTCTGGTCGATTTTTGGTCTGCTCTAGGTGAAGAAACCAGAACATCGCTTCTACAGATGAAAGAGGAGGATTTCATTGAGAGGCTTATGTACAGGTTAGTTTCACTCGCTTTGTTTTGCATCTTTCTCTGGAGTATTATATTTTTTTAAACATGATGTTGTCATAAGAAATGGTCCTTATTTATTGTTCTCATCATGATCCAAGCCTTCTTCCATCAGAATGGGGTGGACTATGGTCATTTTTTATGTTGAGCACAATATTTTACAAAAAACAATGCTCTTGTTCTGAGTGAGTTCATTGGTTCTTTAGAAAACTAAGAAGAGTGTACAACGAGCATGGTCGTACCTGAAATCTGCTCACAGTTTTAAGAAGGAACAGGTCTTGGAAGTATTAAGCGTGCCACATCAATTACATTGTCACACATCCCTTCTATACAGTGCACTTTTGCAATAGAACTTTGTGATTCATTGATCTTTGCACGTGTCTTCCTTGATCTTGTTGAAGTTAAAGCTAAAGCATTGTTAGAGTTTTGAGGGACTCATAACTCCAATTGTTGGAGATGTTGGGACTTCTAAGCAACCAAAGATTCAGGGGACTTGTCGCGAAATAGGGTTGATTTAGGGACTTATAATAAAACCGTCATTAAGGAATGCAGGAATTACATAGGATTAGAAAACAGTGCAATTGAGACTAGTTTGATACTTTGGTGCGACTTCACATAATTCCTTTGTTTTGCTATCTATAGTGTTCTATATTTACTATAGGAGCTAATAGAAACATTTTGTTGTATATTTCCCGTAGAAACTAATCGTAACCTTTTGGTTTGCTCTCGTTGCATCTCATGGCCAGTCAGTAATGTGCTGGCATTTCAGGGTAGTAGATCATATCGAAGCTAGAAATGTTAGCTCAATACAATTTCTGCATAAAAGTTTGGTTTTCCTGCCTGATGTTATCTTTGCAGGTATGATAATTCTCCTCACAACCTTTTATGTATTAGAGTAGTCCTTAGTGCTGATCCTGTTGTAACAGTAGCCGAAGGGCTTAATGATAAAACAATGAGATGCACCATCATAATCTTTATAGGATTTCTATATGATACTTTTTGAACTGGAAACCCGAGATTGGGAGCCGTACCGTTTGACACTGATTATGGGATTTCGGTGTAGTACATCAAATATTTTCTTGCAGTTCAATTGCTCTTCCAATAAGTAGTTTTCTCTTAATGAGAGGGCCTTTCTTAGTCTACGAGGAATGGTTTGATCTGATTTTATTTGCCAGTTGAAAGCCATTTGTATTTGATGATCTAAGAAAGTTCTCTTTTGCCTGCAAATCAGAGCTGTTTTCCTGTTACCAGCTGCTTCTTTCTTCTCATCTAACTCTTATCTCCTCTGATCCCTGCAAGTCAGCCCAGTGATTTAGGGATTGTCCTCAATTACCTTTCCGATCCTCAATCCTTATCCTACTTCTAGCACTCTCATTTTTAAGCTACAATTAGCAATCTCTTTTCTTATTGAGTCATTGCTTTGACAGATAATATAAACTAAGAGTTATTTAGTGGAAAGGTTTATGACTTTCATATTTCTAGAATGAATAACCATTTTTTCTAACCAATCATATAGGAACATCATATAAGGCGAAAGTTATTTCATTTTTCCCTTGCTTGATTGTCATATTTATACCGATACAACTTAATTGTATATTTCTTTATGAGATTACTGTGTAGTAGGAATTGTAGATGACAGTTAATGTATTTTGGTTGAGCAAATGTGATTCTCCAATTCCTACATGTTTTCTTCTGATGTTGAAGAAGTGTTAGTGGAAAGTGCCTGGTAGCTCTCATTAAGAATTCTGAAAGTCTATCGTAGGTTCTTGATGCCGATTTTTTTTATTTGACACGATGCAGTCGTATTATTTCTATTTCCATCTTGTTTAGTTAGAATGACAAAATCATGGGGATTGGAGGATATTACTTGGAGATCAATATTAAAAATTGTGGAGAACAGTTGGAATGAGTGGTTTCCTTAATACTTAAATGTGAATCCAGACTCATATCCTAGAAGCTCTTATGTGGGGGAACAGTTGCTTTCATGGTTCTTACCAATCAATTAGATTCAGTTAACTAGGGATGCTCACACTTTGTGCCTACGTTGTTTGTCTTAACAGTTATATGAATATTTTCATGTCACAGGTTTGACAGCAAGAGGTTTTGCAGAGATTGCAGAAGGAAGGTGATTCGTGAATTCAAGGAATTGAAGGAATTAAAGCGCATGCGTAGAGAGCTTCGCTGTACGAGTTGGTTTTGTGTTGCAGACACGGCTTTCCAGTATGAGGTATTCTTTGCTGCTAAGATGTTTTATATTTTCCTGTTTTAAGATGTACCTGGGATAAATTACAAAAGTTCATACTTCAATTTATATGATATATACAACTTTTTAGGTATCGCAAGACATGGTCCAAGCTGATTGGCACCAATCCTTTACCGACAGTATTGGAACGTATCATCATTTTGAATGGGCTATTGGAACAGGGGAAGGGAAATATGACATTCTGGAGTTTGAAGATGTTGGCATGAGTGGCAAGGTTCAAGCAAATGGACTTGACCTTGGTGGTTTAAGCTCGTGCGTTATAACTCTGAGGGCTTGGAAACTGGATGGTCGTTGCACTGAACTTTGTGTAAAGGCACATGCATTAAAGGGACAGGCGTGTGTTCATCGCAGGTTAATGATTGGTGATGGTTTTGTCACAATAACAAAAGGAGAAAGTATCAGAAGGTTTTTTGAGCATGCCGAAGAAGCGGAGGAAGAAGAGGTATCTCCTTAAGACCTGCCATTATGTATGTAATAGGATAGAATAGTTGTAAATAAGGATGATACATGCTTACCTACTGGGAAAGTAAGGGAAAGTAAAGGCGAGGGTTAAATATTTGGGTTTCTTATGCCTAGATTATCAAAGTTCTACATATTAACGTATGCTTGATATTGTTAGGCTTTCTTCTGATTAAAATTTACATGTTGTAAACTCTTTTCTTATCTTGCAAGAGCAGGATGATGACACTATGGATAAGGATGGAAATGAACTTGATGGTGATGGTTCACGCCCACAGAAACATGCCAAAAGCCCTGAACTTGCACGCGAGTTTCTTCTGGATGCTGCTACTGTTATTTTTAAAGAACAGGTATTTATTCTTAATTATATAGACTGTTGACTAATTTCCCCTAATTATTATTATGTTAGTATCAACACTGATGCTGGTTATGAAGGAAGCAGCAATAGATGTTCCACGAAGAATAACTTGAACAAACGGATGATAGTAATTAATATGAGAGTTCCTACACTTAGCGATGATCCGATAATGTAGATATATTGCATGGAGAGAGGACAATAATTTGCGTAAAGGAGGAAGCTGTTTTTAGTTGAATATGAATGAAACAGACTCTTGTATCTAGCACTATGTTACCATATCGGGGAATAGAGATCATACTAGGAAACTTTATTGTTTTTTCTTAGTTCATCCACACTGCTAGTAGTGCAATGGACAATGCTGTGAAATTGGGGGAAGAAACGTCTTTATTTGCTCGAATTCAAACTATATTACTGGAAAATTTTCCTCTCATTTTGTCTTTTACTTCGATCATGAAAGGAGCCTTAAAGTTAATACGACTATTATTATAGCAGTTGTCCAATGAGGCAGGATCAACAATGTGTTGGGTCCCACTTTGGCCTAAAGGGTTTACATTTAGATCTAGGCCGAACTTATATACCAACCCATTATCTTCCTTCCAATGTGGGACTATACGCTGATGCAAACTTCCTAATAATACTGTCAACTGAATGTGATCGACAAACCAATATACTCCTACTTACCATTATTTCTAGTCAGATTCTTTAATGGTCTAATCCTGTGAGTTCATGAAGACATCAATAGATGCTTTGTATTAAATAAAAGCTGTTCAAACCTGTAACCTGAGGAAAAACATACCTTGAATATGCCCTTTGTTGTCTAATGGGCAAACAACAAGCCATCTCACCTTGAGTAGCAGGAGATGTCGTCAATCGGTCAATCTACCGTTTCAGGAACACTACTACATCTAGGCATGTCAATGGTCACCGATAACATGTTAACCCAACCCAATTGTAGCTAAAAGACCCGAATGAATTTCGGGTAAACCACAGGAAACCAGAAATGATTTCAAGGTCTACTTCTGGTTTTGACGTAATATAAAAATGTTCTTTGGATACATATAAACTAATATGGCTAGTTGGTAGAGTTAATGGTTAGTTGTTGGAGGTACTAGGTTGTTCCCCAACAGCCACATTTAGTATGTTTTTAATATATGTAACTGTTAACATGACCAAATCGGATCGGGATTGGATGCTAAAAATGGAACCTAAATGAAAATTGGGCCGGGTTCAGGTACAAATTTAGAAACCCCGTGAATTTCGGATTGGGTTCGGATTTTATGTAGATCCGACCCGAAGTCGAGCAGTTGAGAGCCCTAACTACATTTTTTTTCAGCATTGATTGAACATCTGAACTTTTATGGCCTTTTGACCACCTGGCAATTTATGCAATCCCAAATTGACTTTTTTTTTCCATGCTACATTACTTTATAGCTGTTGCGATTTCAGCACACTTAAATCTCAGCAATGATACTAATTAAAGAAGGAAAAAAAATAGTATTATTTGGAAAGTGGACATACAATATGAGCCTTTAGTTGCTTCAGTTTTGTCCATAGGCCTTCTTTGAGATGAACAATGATGTATTTCCAGGTAGAGAAGGCATTCGGAGAAGGTACGGCCCGACAGAACGCACATAGCCTTTTTGTCTCTCTCGCTCTGAATCTGTTGGAAGAGCGTGTTCATGTTGCTTGCAAAGAAATCATCACATTGGAGAAGCAGGTAAGTTTGTATTCTAATATATCTGGCTAATAATCCATTTGAAAACAGTCACATGCCAGTTTTTTGTAATCCCATTCATTCTTTTAAACAGATCAAACTTCTTGAAGAAGAAGAGAAAGAAAAACGTGAAGAAGAAGAGAGACGAGAGAGGAGGAGAACAAAAGAGCGAGAGAAAAAGCTTAGAAGAAAAGAGAGGCTCAAAGGAAAAGAAAGGGAGAGAGAGAAGAAAAACAACAAAACAACCCCACTTTATGCTTCTCTGCCAGCATCTGCAAATGACTCACCAGCAAGCACTGCTGGTGATTCATCACCTACCACTGTGGAATCTGGGGATTCAATTAGTGACCCAGGGGATATCATAACTCCAACTCGGCCTATGTCTCCTGATATGAAAGACGAGCTATCCTCAAATGGATGTGTTGACACAAATAGCCTGAAGAGTGACAACATACAGGATAATTGTCATATTGATGGAGAATTCAGTGTCAGGGATAGTGCTTCCTTCATACTTGAGCAGTCAAAATCATCTAGAAGGAAGTTGAGGTTTAAAAAGGATTCTCATACAGGCCTGGCAGCCAAATGGTATGATGATACTGTTCATCATGGTGAATCTGATAGCAAATTAGTATCTGGTTCGAGGTTAATGAATGGTGGGCATAGGCTACTACGAGAAAGGGGTGTGAAGAATGCTAGAAACTGCAACTCCAAGTTCAGTGAAAAATTCCACTGTTCAAGCACCAGATTACGTGGTTATGAATTCCAGTCCTGCAGCTGCAGCCCAAATGGTGATTACAGGAAGGATAGTGGGTATAATCTATCTACCATCAAATCAGGTAGGGAGATGAAATATTCAACTAAATCAGAACCGACAGGGGATATGTCTAGGTCACTATACCGTGGTAGCAAGTATAATCAAGGTCGTTTCATTCCAGAAAATTGTGCCCTTCCCAAAGGAAAGGTTGCGACTGGTACTCCTAGCAGAGATGTTATACACACAAAGCAAGTTTGGGAGCCTATGGACACTCGAAGAAAGGGCAACAGAAGCAATTCTGATCCTGATTGTACCATGAGAAGTGTTGACGTGGCTGAACAAACTGGTGAAGCTGAAGTTGGCAAAGCAGCAAGTGAATGTTCATCTGAGATTCCTGGAGATGTTGGCAAAGATGGCACTTTGAGTAATTACGAGGGCCGTGAGGAAGACCGGAAAAATCCCTGTAGTGTATTTGTCTCAGTTACAAAGTCTGATTGCTATTCAAAGGATGATGAAGACTCGTGTTTCCCGACAGGCAATAAATGTGGTGATCCAGTACCGAGCTCTTCCAGTTCTGACAGTTGCTCATCATGCCTCAGCGAAGGAGATGGTAGCATCAGCTCCTCAAGTGCCCAGAATACCGAGTCATCATCAACTTCTGATTCTGAGGATGCTAGCCCACAATCAGAAGGACGAGTGGACACTTCAAGTAACAAGTATAAGACGAATCTAGGCAGTTCTTTGACAAGACCTAGTACAGAATTTTCAATGGCTAGTTGTGTAGCTCATGTTCCAAGGGAAGAACGAGGAAACACCGCCAACTTTTTTGACGGCGGTGGATATGAATTTGATATGTTTCCTCGACAACATAGGTTACCAATACATGGCCAAAACATTCACATGCCAGTTTTCCCCCCTTCAACTGTTGGATATCACAATCCGGCTCCAGTTTCTTGGCCGGCCACGCCAGCTAGTGGGTTGATGCAATTTCCACAGACATGCCACTTTCTCTTCCCACCCAGTACTCTTGGTTATGCCTTACCAGCAGCCCGTCCCTCAGAGTTCGGTATGCAGTACAATTCCCTGCAAGCTGCAACTCCTCCCTTATATAATACTCACCATCATTACATGTATCAGACTGGTAACAGAGCCAACCCTCCGAACCCAAAGGAGCAATCCAGACGTTCTAGTGTTTGTGAGCTGACGACGAATGGGAATCGTCTTGAAAGGTCAACTCCCAAAAGACAGCTCCCATCGAAACCACCATCAAGTGGGCATACTAGCAGTGTTGGGAATGCTTCAAGACCACGGGATGATTTTTCATCGTTTTCTTTGTTTCATTTTGGCGGTCCTGTCGCTGTGGCTGCTGGACAGAATGCAAGTTCAGTATCCCGGAAAGAAGAAACTACTGGGAGGATGGTACCATCCTTAGCTTCTGCCCCTCGGGCTGATACCAGTTCAAAGGAAAACATGCCGGTTGAGGAGTACAGCTTATTTGCGGCAGGAAATGGTGCTATGTTTTCATTCTTCTGAGCGAGCCTTGTATAAATACATAGGCAAAAGGAGGCTACTGTTGATATCAAGTATTTACCATGCTTTGGTTGTGAGGTTCGAGTTCTTTGTATTCGGTTAAGGGAATAATCTGTCAAAAAGTTTTTAGCAGTTTCCAGTTTGGGCTTTGTTGTTGGATTGTTGAAAGAAAAGTGCAGTGTTATATACATCTTCTTTTCTTTTTTCTTCCTTTTATTTTCTTTTCCTTCCTTGTATATGTATGAGGTTGATATTTTTGCAACATTTAGAAGAATATATTTTCGTAAATGAGGCTAGACTTGTTATGCTGTAACATGATCCATTATCTTTCCTAGAATATATTTTCATAATTTTTTTTTTTCTTTTTTGATGGAGGGGATGCTTGTTGCGCGTGAAACAATTGTTGCGTGTGAAACAACAGAAAAAAGAAAAGTGATGTTGCTTTATGCAAATCCTAGTTGCTGTAAATATAAATCCAATTTTTGTATTGTTTGTTGCAATCAGTTTCTTCTTTTGCCATTTGCTGCTACAAGTAGAGAAATAGTTTGTTGCAATGGTACTATTTATTGTGGGCCTTCTTTTTGCTAGTTTGGCGTTTCCATCAATCTCAAACTGTCATTTGAATTAATCACCAAAATACTCTCCAACTACATATAGAATGCTCAAACGGAACAATCCCGCTGAATAATAAACTGAAAGAAAGAAGATGCTGCTAAAACTAAAGGCTAGTAATTAATCATCTAAATCCATCCTTCCTAAGTCTTGTCTGCTGCAGTGTCATGCCACTTTCGTACTCACCATTCACCAACTCGTTCATTGGTTCTTTTCGTGTTTGGGCTGGGCCTAGCCCGGGTGGAATGTGACGATGGATGAGGGAAAGGTCCTGGTTCGAGTTGGAACTTTACAAAAATAAGAAAAATAAAATAAAATTTAAAAATAAAGGGAGGAGGAAATGAAATAAATAAATATGTAAGGAAAAGATCTAAGGTTAGAAGTGGCCTTGGGCACGTAAGTTAGGTAGAAGACACTATATTTGGAGTGGATCTGCTTAAACACGAGATCTTATTTTTGGAGTAGATCTGATGGGAAAATCGAGATGAGGAGTTATGGATCCATTTTAGGAGGAATCATGACAAGTACAAAAGGATCAAATGTGCTGTCCTAGATTTGGTGTCCACTTTCATGTCCTCTCTCCTATGTATATGTGGGTCCCACAATTTAAAAGTGTTATTTTTATAAAAATTATTGGGACCCACATATACATAGGAGGGGGGACATGGAAGTGGATATCAAATCTGGGACAATAGATCCCATCCCCTACTTTTTCAATATTTTAGTGTAATTTAGTGTTTCCTTGCGTCTTTTTCCTAGTAATCTATATAAATGTCTCCAATGTAGTTGGATAATCATCTTTAGTATTAGTTCAATTAACTATGAGATTTCTCTCTTTTATTGGCCTGACTCGCGAGCTAACCACCTAAGGGTAAAGCACTCTTACACTGCGGACCACGAAATCGGTATGAATCGAGGCAAATTATGATACTAGATATGACTCCAAAATAATATGGACCAAGGTCGGCCAATGAGACGATGATGGATAAGCTTAATCGTTGAGAGGAAAACAATACGGATCACTAGATGACAGCTCGAGGCTCTTATTGGGCGATCATGGTTAAGACAAACGATCAAGGCTACATTTTGACATTGTTACATTTGTATTATTTTACGATGCAACCATCGTCAATTTTATTTTTATTTCTGCAACTTGCAAACGTGGGAGTAATTATTCCTTCCAAGGAAAGGTATAAGATGTCACGTCCCGATCCCGTAGGACCGATCGTCATCGCTAAGACGTGATGCCGCACGAGCCTAGGTTACGCTCGTGCAAGGCAAGTTCCATAACGGCCGATTACAGCAGCTTGCGACGGGATCTCGCACAGAAGTCCCAAGCAGAAATATTGAATTAAAATGCAACACAAGCATTGAACAAAATCATAATCTTTATTGATATAGAAAACAAGATTACAATATGACACGTGGCTAAATTTACATGTCTCTCAAGCTCACTTTTCTCTCAAATTATAAGTCACTCTGCTCTCTCTCATTTCTCAATACAAGCTTCAAGGCTGCAACTTGCAGATGCTTCAGATAGGCGATGTTCATATATTATGTCCCGTATAAGTTCTGACTCCATGCGGCCGCATGCCTCAAAACGCCAAGAAACTCCGTGCCTCGATGCATCCAAGTCGTGTTCCGCGCCAACGAGCTTCTACTTGTGCCTGCATATGAAAACTGTATGGGTGTCCGTACTCAACTGTACTGGTGGAGTGAGCTCTTCGTCCACCCATATAAAACCAACACGTTCATTTACTTTGTGCAACATAATCCATTTATGATTGTCTTTCTATTCTTATCTTAGGATCGATTTTAGGACATAAACCCTGGCCTATTTGTGTCTCTAGACCATCATCGTACTATCGCATCGATAACTTTCTTATCCTTGCCTCTAGACCATTCTCGTGCTTGCAACATCAACGTACCGACTCGTGCTTGCCTTATGGCCCATACTTTGGGATGCTACAACATGATTCGTGTCAACGACTTGGTTCGTGCTTCAACATTGAGGCCGTGCCTCGTAACTTAGCACGACTTAACCAAACTTGCCTTACGGCCCTTCTCGACTTAACTCGAAATGACTCGTCTGACTTATGCAACTCTATGCCAACGACTTAATACTCGATGCAACATTTCGTGCCGAAGCACGCATCTTTTCTATAGCCAAATCTTAGGCTTCTTAAGACTTGTATTGCAACCGTGCATACCATCTTTATCCTATTCGGGCTGTGCTTGTACTTTCTTTTATTCGACTGACACCGTACAGCGGATTGCCGCTCAGCACGCCAACTTATCTATATGAAAGGTCACTGGCAATTCAAGCCATCTTGGACATGTAGGTGGTGTAGACGAGACCCTTGCAGCTAAGGGTAGCTAGCTCTGCTCAAGTCCTCGAATCACCGGTGGCGTGTTCTTGCCTAACTACCTTGCTTCCCTCCTAGGCCGATGCGGTCCTGTGGCCCCAGGCTACCGAATCGAGGGTGCAAAACCTTGTCGACAAGTTGTCCATGACCACGCACCTACGATAACTTCTAGACTCAACGTAAATGTATGGCCTAACTATCACAACTTACTTTCCTTTGGTTTACTTCTTTTCTTTTCCATACTTCTTTTGCAGAGCCCAAAGCAGGGTTGCCTCGGCGACTGACCTACAGTTCCGACATCTTTCTTCTTGGCGACTGACCTACAGTCCCGACATCTTTCTTCTCGATGGCTGACCTACAGTCCTGATATATTTTCAGTGTTTCCATACTCTTATTGACTCAACTCATGAATGGCTAATTGATAGCCTTCAAGCATAACTTGAACAAAACGTGTTCTTCATGTGCCGTTGTCACCCTCACTTTTTCCAGTTAGGGGTAAAATGGTAATTTTCCATTTTATATTATTTTTAGGAATTTTATTTCATGAATATTATTATTTAATTATTATAGGAGTCGGGTTCGAATTTCATCGCATTCCGAGTTAATTCGGGACCCCGGTGAATTTCGACTTGAGCTGTAATTAGCCTGTTAGCTAACCATGGCCCACCACACTAAAAATTAGGGTTTAAGAGTTTGGACTAGTTTCCCATGAGTAATTTAGTTTAATTATGATTTTTAATTAATTTTAGCATTTTTCTAAAACCCATTTGGAATTAATTAACATTAGGCTAGTGTAGGGGCAAACTTGTAAATACAAGTGCCCCTACAAGACCAAGCTTGGCCGGCCACCTATAGAACAGCCCCCCCCCCCCCCCCCCCCCCCCCCCCCCCTCTTTTCTTCTCCACTAAGTCACCTCTCTCTCTTCCACTTTCATTTTCTTCTCAAGCCTTCTTCTTCCTCCAACCTCCTTTAGGTATGATTTTAATTCTTCATTTAATCCTCTTTTGCATATAGTTGTTTCACACCAATTAGAGGTATGACCATTCTCTTCCATTTGCCCACAAATTTGTAGGTTTTCCATAGAAAAATAGGTTAAGGATTTATTAGGATTAATCATTTTGTGAATGATATATATATATATATATACATATATATATATACATGTGTATTTATGTGTGTGTATTTATTTATGTATTTGTGAGAGTGTAGAAGAGGGTGACACTTGTGTCATGGGGATGGTGGTGTTGTGAGAGTGGTGTGTGTGTGTGAGGATGTGTGTGTGTGTGTGTTTATATATATATATATATAGTTATATATATATATATATATATATATATGGATATAGATATATATATATATATAGATGTTAGTGTATTTATATATATACATGGATGTGTGTATATGGTTGTGTGTATATGGATGTGTGTGTGTTATATATATAATTAGAGGGAGGGATAGATATCTAGATAGATTTTTGATAGGTATCTAGTTGTATATATATATAGAGATAGATATATATATATATAGATATATATATAGATATATATATATAGATGAAGTTATATATATAGGGAGATAGAATAGAAGAGAAGAAGAAGAATAAGACCAGCAATAGCAGCAGCCAGCAGCAGCCTAGGCTGCTGCCAGGACCAAAACAGCCCCCCCCCCCCCCCTTTTGGTTTTAGCCTATAGAAACCCCCTTTTTTCACCTATATATATAGGTATATATATAGATATATATATATAAGTGTTATATATGGTTGGAATCGTAGAGAAGAGTAGAAAACGATTATGGAATAAGAAGTTAGAAAAGAGTTAGAGGTTAGAAGAAAAGAGTGAAAGAAGTTAGAAGAAAAGGGAAAAAGCTAGAATAGGAAAAAGGGAAAAACCGAGTTAGAGGGCGAATCGGAGTTCGGAGTATCCGATTGAGTTGAAACTTGGCGTGGAGCATAAATACGTGATTTAGATTTTGCGGGTAGGCTTCCGGGTGGAATTCGGGGTCGTAGGGTGCCCGTGTCGCACCGTATCGGTCCGTATCTTGAAATATTCAAGATTTTGACAACGGGCCGTATCGTGAACCGAATGTCCACGTTACCTAGGTATTTTGGTAGATATTATATGTATAGGCTAGTATCATACTACCCTAGGGAGATCGGGTCAAAATATCAAGCGTGGGTAGGCTAACTGGATAGTTGCCGAAGCTAGAATTTTACCCTTTTTAGGGATAAAATAGGATATTGGCCTACGGCCAAGATATGAGTTTCGAAGTCCAAGATGGACTTGGATATGGGTTGTAGAGGTTGGTAATAGTTAGAAATAGTCGCCTAGACCTAGTCTTGGCCCCGGTTGACCACGGTTGACTTTTTGGACCAAAAGTCAACTTTAGGTCAACGCTTTACCCAAATTAGTCCCGATTTCCATTAGACTTTTGTAGTTGACCAAAAGTCAACTATTAGTCACCATTGACCTAGGGTTGACCATGGTTGACCCAGGGTTGACCAGAGTTGACCAGAGTTGACCAGTTGACCAAAAGTCAACTGTAGGCCAACTCTTGATTCCGTTTGACTTTCTTCGACTTGTTTTGACCCGTGATGCCTGGTATGACCTAGGATTGACTTGGTTAGGCTTAGATTGACTTGATATAACTTGATTTGACCTAGATTGACTTGACAGGACTTAGTGTGACTCAGTGAGACCTAGTTTGACCTAGATTGCATATCATTCATTGTAAATCATTCCTAAACTTGTTTAAACCTAATTTAACTTACAGTATCTCATATTTAGGTCTTCTGATACCGCTCTGAGCATTGATATACCATACAGCTCAGGACAGCAGGCGAGTACATTCACTGATAGTTTTCATTGTCTTGATATCTGCTATATCCGATTCAGTCGTAGTGTCTTACTTGATTCTTGGTCACGATAGCTCACGGACTAGTACATATTGGATCTTGACATGAGATGTTGTTCCTGAATTTCTGGGTATATGGGTACACTCCCTGTCTTGTTCCCTGTACTTGTATAGACACCGATTTCTAAGAGGATTTGCTACCCTCTTACGAAATCACGTGCCATGACGTGTCATGTCCAGATCCTTTGTACTATTCGGGGATGGGGAGTTATTAGTGGTTGTGTGATCAAATTCCCACATGGTTCTACAGTATACATTGTTCATAGCTATACCCTCGCCTCACGACGGGTAAAGCCTGACCCTACATCGTTCATAGCTTTCTATGGTGACCGGCCTTACCGTTCTATTGTACCCATTGTTCATAGCCGGTCGGATGGAAAGCCTGATCATGTTTCCCAAGCCGATCACATAACGCTCTAATAATTCAAATCACATTTTACATTTATTGTCGTATCTTATATTCCAGTTCAGTTTACTTTCTGTACTTCTCACCATGCTATGATTTCATTTACTCACATGCTCTACATGCCTTACATTGTACCTTGATTGGAGACTAAGTTCTGCTCGGGAGAAGAGTTACAACCCCGGTCCTTGTTTGGTTTAAGGGTTGTAACTCGACTTCTGAATGGTTCCCAAGTCTTCGTATATCTTTGTCTTGTAGTTCATTATACTGTCTCTTATAGAATTTGTCAATTCACATGGAACTGCTGTTAGTGTTTGTACTTGCTCATTTTCCTGACAGGATACCGTTATGATATTTTTCAGATGATTCAGAGGCTGATTGCCCGACCTATTATGGGCTCGAGTCAGATGGTGTAGCCTTAGATCGTGGCCTTATAGTGGAGCCACTAGATTTTGTACTTCCTGAGTAGTGTAGGTTAGCTAGGTTTGGCTGGACTGCGATCCAGCTAGCTTATCAGACTGTAGTTCTATATTCTATTTTGTTACCCTGTGATGTATATATCTGGGCTTGTATTTAGACTGTGGACTTATTTACTCTTTCATCCATCATATCTCTTCTCATGCTATCTACCCTAGTTTTGATTATGTGATTGAGACTGTATTGTTATGTCACCTCCATTCGGAGTGTATATACTATACAGGTACATTTTAACTGTTAGTCGTAGGCATTTACAGACCCTATATACAGCGTTCTACCGCCGATACTGCGGCGTAGGCTGGACGTAACCACGTGCTCGTGCCCCTCTTCAGGGTGCGGGTCGTGACACGTTTTTGTGGTGGCCCATGCAGGTCCGGTGTCGCAATTAGTGCGATCTCGTAATGGTGCTCGACTTAGAGTACTAATTACGAGCCTGCGATTAGGACGTAGGACCTAGGATATGATAGGAGTTTCTCAATCACACCTAGGAAATTTCTGATCTTTGATTATCATGATTACTCCCCTTGTATTAAATTAACTGTCCTTCTTTGATAATCTACTCATGTGCCATATTTATCTCTTTGTTTCAATTCGTCTCCAGGATGACGAAGACACATCCGCAGGCCTCTGGATCGAGTAGCTTGCCTGAGAGATCTGATCAGGCCGAGGAGGAGGTTCATGAGACTGCCCCCAGTGATTCTACTATTCCAGAGACCCAGGCAGTTGCGCAGGGAGGTCTACCACCTCCACCCCAGAGGGTTACGGCCGTTCTTCCAGAGATACTGCCGCCACTACCACCGATACCGACGGATACACATCACTTGTTCCTTCTCCTTCAGCAGATGATGGAGACACAGCGGGCCCAGGCAGAGGCGTCGCAGCGTCAGTCGGAGGCGTCACACCGACAGATGGAGATGCTGAGGCAGAGTATGGAGAACTCGCATCAGCTTGCCCTTGCAGCAGTAGAGAGAGTGGCACCGGGTACGGTGCAGGGCCCTACCGGCCAGCAGCCGAGCCAGCAGCAGTCCAGGCCGGGGACAGTGTTAGACTTCAGGAAGATGAGCTCCAGGGACTTCACAGGCACGGAGGGCATCCTTTATGCAGACGACTGGCTGGAGGATGTAGAGCGGAGCATGGAGCTGGCAGAGCTTCCTAGAGCGCTTTGGGTTTCGGCAGCAGCCAGCCGATTCTTCGACATTGCGCTGACATGGTACCGCACGGATCCTCGTGCGTCGGTGAGAGGGCTGACTTGGGAGAACTTCCGGAGGCTCTTCAAGGAGAAGTTCTTCCCGGACGTGGCTCTTACAGCATTGGAGGGCCAGTTCGTGGGTCTAGTTCAGGGGAACTCGTCGGTGGACGAGTATGCAGCTGAGTTCTTCCGCCTGAGCAGGTTCGCTCCCGGTATGATCCAGGATGAGGGGCAGAAGGCTCGTAAGTTCCGCAGGGGACTTATTTATGCAGTGCGCACCCGCACCTCAGGTCGCCGTGACGCGACGTTCGATCAGATATTGATGGACGCGCAGATCGCTGTGGAGGACTTCGGCCTCAAGCCGAAGAGGAGCGGAGATACTATGGGGGCGAGTTCCAGTGCGGGACCGGCCAAGCGCCCCCACATTCAGCAGCAGCAGCAGAGGCCATTTCAGCAGCAGCCTCTGTTGCAGATCCAGCAGGCACCGACGCGTGCCCAGCAGCACCAGGGACAGGGCCAGAGGCAGGCCATCCAGTGTGCCTTCTGCAAGAAGATGGGGCACACTCGAGAGGATTGTAGGATGAAGCAGGGAGTTTGTTTATTCTGTGGAGCTCCAGACCACCAGGTGAAGAACTGTGCTGCCCGTGCAGCCAGACAGGCAGGCCAGGACGGAGTGCAGCAGGCTAGAGGAGGCCAGCAAGGGCGTGCTTTCACCATGACAGTTGAGCCCACTCAGGCAGAAGCAGAGCAGATAGCAGGTTCCAATCTTTCGATCTCCTTTCCGCATTTGCCTTCTTATAAACTGTCTTGAAATTCGATTCCATATGTTCCTTGATCGTTTGATAAAATTTTTGTCCCTATGATGTGATATTTTCTGAGATAAGTCGTATGGGCTAGGTCACCTCGATTATGAGATTTTAGAATCCTCTAGGGTCATGCTAGAAGGCAGAGTGAGGACATATAGTCGGACTATGGACGTATTCCTAGGGTGTGGGAATTTAAGGTTTTCGCTGCCAAGCTAGCGGCAATGCAAAATTTTAAATACCATAATTCTAGAGGTATGTACCGTAGCTGAGGACTCTGTGATTATCGTAGCCTTGCTCACTGGCATGACGGAGATTCTGAGTATCATGATTATTGGACAGACGCATACGATTATCAAATTGCATGAATTTTCTGTGTTGCTTCGTTTTAAGTTTTTGGATGATTCTTTTAAGGTGGATAGACTTATATTTGAGAGTAATTTTAAATTTTATAAATTTAGTCAATTAATTCCTGCTTGGACTTTTGAGATTTTAATCATTTTAAATTTTTAGCCATGACTTGTGAATTTGAGATTTTACTATTGTTTGGTTTTAATTTCGAGGACGAAATTTTTTTTAGGTGGATAGACTTGTCACCCTCACTTTTTCCAGTTAGGGGTAAAATGGTAATTTTTCATTTTATATTATTTTTAGGAATTTTATTTCATGAATATTATTATTTAATTATTATAGGAGTCGGGTTCGAATTTCATCGCATTCCGAGTTAATTCGGGACCCCGGTGAATTTCGACTTGAGCTGTAATTAGCCTGTTAGCTAACCATGGCCCACCACACTAAAAATTAGGGTTTAAGAGTTTGGACTAGTTTTCCATGAGTAATTTAGTTTAATTATGATTTTTAATTAATTTTAGCATTTTTCTAAAATCCATTTGGAATTAATTAACATTAGGCTAGTGTAGGGGCAAACTTGTAAATACAAGTGCCCCTACAAGACCAAGCTTGGCCGGCCACCTATAGAACAGCCCCCCCCCCCCCCCCCCCCTCTTTTCTTCTCCACTAAGTCACCTCTCTCTCTTCCACTTTCATTTTCTTCTCAAGCCTTCTTCTTCCTCCAACCTCCTTTAGGTATGATTTTAATTCTTCATTTAATCCTCTTTTGCATATAGTTGTTTCACACCAATTAGAGGTATGACCATTCTCTTCCATTTGCCCACAAATTTGTAGGTTTTCCATAGAAAAATAGGTTAAGAATTTATTAGGATTAATCATTTTGTGAATGATATATATATATATATATACATATATATATATACATGTGTATTTATGTGTGTGTATTTATTTATGTATTTGTGAGAGTGTAGAAGAGGGTGACACTTGTGTCATGGGGATGGTGGTGTTGTGAGAGTGGTGTGTGTGTGTGAGGATGTGTGTGTGTGTGTGTTTATATATATATATATAGTTATATATATATATATATATGGATATAGATATATATATATATATATAGATATTAGTGTATTTATATATATACATGGATGTGTGTATATGGTTGTGTGTATATGGATGTGTGTGTGTTATATATATAATTAGAGGGAGGGATAGATATCTAGATAGATTTTTGATAGGTATCTAGTTGTATATATATATAGAGATAGATATATATATATATAGATATATATATAGATATATATATATAGATGAAGTTATATATATAGGGAGATAGAATAGAAGAGAAGAAGAAGAATAAGACCAGCAATAGCAGCAGCCAGCAGCAGCCTAGGCTGCTGCCAGGACCAAAACAGCCCCCCCCCCCCCCCCCCCCCCCCTTTTGGTTTTAGCCTATAGAAACCCCCTTTTTTCACCTATACATATAGGTATATATATAGATATATATATATAAGTGTTATATATGGTTGGAATCGTAGAGAAGAGTAGAAAACGATTATGGAATAAGAAGTTAGAAAAGAGTTAGAGGTTAGAAGAAAAGAGTGAAAGAAGTTAGAAGAAAAGGGAAAAAGCTAGAATAGGAAAAAGGGAAAAACCGAGTTAGAGGGCGAATCGGAGTTCGGAGTATCCGATTGAGTTGAAACTTGGCGTGGAGCATAAATACGTGATTTAGATTTTGCGGGTAGGCTTCCGGGTGGAATTCGGGGTCGTAGGGTGCCCGTGTCGCACCGTATCGGTCCGTATCTTGAAATATTCAAGATTT
Organism: Iris pallida; assembly: GCA_029216955.1. Taxonomy (NCBI): domain Eukaryota; kingdom Viridiplantae; phylum Streptophyta; class Magnoliopsida; order Asparagales; family Iridaceae; genus Iris; species Iris pallida. Next base: position 5,442,387 of record JANAVB010033016.1, on the reverse strand, counting down.
TGACAACGGGCCGTATCGTGAACCGAATGTCCACGTTACCTAGGTATTTTGGTAGATATTATATGTATAGGCTAGTATCATACTACCCTAGGGAGATCGGGTCAAAATATCAAGCGTGGGTAGGCTAACTGGATAGTTGCCGAAGCTAGAATTTTACCCTTTTTAGGGATAAAATAGGATATTGGCCTACGGCCAAGATATGAGTTTCGAAGTCCAAGATGGACTTGGATATGGGTTGTAGAGGTTGATAATAGTTAGAAATAGTCGCCTAGACCTAGTCTTGGCCCCGGTTGACCACGGTTGACTTTTTGGACCAAAAGTCAACTTTAGGTCAACGCTTTACCCAAATTAGTCCCGATTTCCATTAGACTTTTGTAGTTGACCAAAAGTCAACTATTAGTCACCATTGACCTAGGGTTGACCATGGTTGACCCAGGGTTGACCAGAGTTGACCAGAGTTGACCAGTTGACCAAAAGTCAACTGTAGGCCAACTCTTGATTCCGTTTGACTTTCTTCGACTTGTTTTGACCCGTGATGCCTGGTATGACCTAGGATTGACTTGGTTAGGCTTAGATTGACTTGATATAACTTGATTTGACCTAGATTGACTTGACAGGACTTAGTGTGACTCAGTGAGACCTAGTTTGACCTAGATTGCATATCATTCATTGTAAATCATTCCTAAACTTGTTTAAACCTAATTTAACTTACAGTATCTCATATTTAGGTCTTCTGATACCGCTCTGAGCATTGATATACCATACAGCTCAGGACAGTAGGCGAGTACATTCACTGATAGTTTTCATTGTCTTGATATCTGCTATATCCGATTCAGTCGTAGTGTCTTACTTGATTCTTGGTCACGATAGCTCACGGACTAGTACACATTGGATCTTGACATGAGATGTTGTTCCTGGATTTCTGGGTATATGGGTACACTCCCTGTCTTGTTCCCTGTACTTGTATAGACACCGATTTCTAAGAGGATTTGCTACCCTCTTACGAAATCACGTGCCATGACGTGTCATGTCCAGATCCTTTGTACTATTCGGGGATGGGGAGTTATTAGTGGTTGTGTGATCAAATTCCCACATGGTTCTACAGTATACATTGTTCATAGCTATACCCTCGCCTCACGACGGGTAAAGCCTGACCCTACATCGTTCATAGCTTTCCATGGTGACCGGCCTTACCGTTCTATTGTACCCATTGTTCATAGCCGGTCGGATGGAAAGCCTGATCATGTTTCCCAAGCCGATCACATAACGCTCTAATAATTCAAATCACATTTTACATTTATTGTCGTATCTTATATTCCAGTTCAGTTTACTTCCTGTACTTCTCACCATGCTATAATTTCATTTACTCACATGCTCTACATGCCTTACATTGTACCTTGATTGGAGACTAAGTTCTGCTCGGGAGAAGAGTTACAACCCCGGTCCTTGTTTGGTTTAAGGGTTGTAACTCGACTTCTGAATGGTTCCCAAGTCTTCGTATATCTTTGTCTTGTAGTTCATTATACTGTCTCTTATAGAATTTGTCAATTCACATGGAACTGCTGTTAGTGTTTGTACTTGCTCATTTTCCTGACAGGATACCGTTATGATATTTTTCAGATGATTCAGAGGCTGATTGCCCGACCTATTATGGGCTCGAGTCAGATGGTGTAGCCTTAGATCGTGGCCTTATAGTGGAGCCACTAGATTTTGTACTTCCTGAGTAGTATAGGTTAGCTAGGTTTGGCTGGACTGCGATCCAGCTAGCTTATCAGACTGTAGTTCTATATTCTATTTTGTTACCCTGTGATGTATATATCTGGGCTTGTATTTAGACTGTGGACTTATTTACTCTTTCATCCATCATATCTCTTCTCATGCTATCTACCCTAGTTTTGATTATGTGATTGAGACTGTATTGTTATGTCACCTCCATTCGGAGTGTATATACTGTACAGGTACATTTTAACTGTTAGTCGTAGGCATTTACAGACCCTATATACAGCGTTCTACCGCCGATACTGCGGCGTAGGCTGGACGTAACCACGTGCTCGTGTCCCTTTTCAGGGTGCGGGTCGTGACAGCCGTAGACTATGGCTAACTTTTCCTTGAACCAACCGTGACTTATGCCTTAAACCGACTTGTGTTCTATGTGACACTACCGCCCAAGTCATACTTTATATGACGAGCCTTGAGATCGTGGAACTAAGTGACTTGACAACCGCATATAACATTGGATAGTGCTTGTTATGACTTCGATAGCCCAGCATAACTTTTTCTAACTTAATCGTGCAATAACTTGACAAGCAAAGACTATGCCAAGCCTCGCATCGTAGGAATGTGCTGTGCACGCGTTCGACTTGAACAACCAAGTTCTTTGGGTGCCTAGACTTATGCCACAAGCCGTGTGATATAACTTAACCCATGGAACGAGCAAAGGCAATGCCAAGTCTTGGACGATGGGACCGTTCTTGCTTTATCAAGCATCTATACGTGCGACGCCTATGACTTAGGCTAAGTTCATAGCTTTGTGGCAACTTAGACCAACTTTCCTTCTTCCAAGCCACGGGACGAAGGATCGAGTGTCATTTTGAAAGCACATAATGCAACACTTCTAAGCCGACCGTGGGACCTTTCCATATTTTAACTCAATCCGATCCGTCGAGATTATTCCCTTAGCTATGTAGATTTGTCTATTTTATTATCAAGCCTACTTGTGTATTTGAAAACTTTCATTTTATTAATGTGAAGGCCAAGCCGAGACAAGTTCACCGAAGCTACCCACTTGAGCGAGAAGTTGCCTCGACCTAGCGGGTCTTCGAGCAGCCGTTGCATAGCTAAGTCCGAATGTCGCTGGCGTTTCGATTCCTCCGATTGAGCTGAGCGGGACGAAACATTACATAAGACCTCGGCTGGATGACGGAAGATCAGTGGATCGAGTCACGAGGGCGTATTATTCCTTTTATTTATTTAGTAGAAGTTGGGGACATTGGGTCCAACATGCATGTAATACAGCGTGCACAAAATCTCGTTCGTATTGTCGGACATCTTAAAAAAAAGAAAATTAAATAAATAAAAAAGAAAAAAGAAAAAAGAAACAAACTGTGGGAGTATTATTGATTTATTTCTATATCTAAATCACACATATGAAATCACTTCGATCATGTGCACCTTGGTACTCATACTTGTGCGTCTTTTTGTTACTATCGATATAGAATGGTTACCTAACCATTGATCGGTGTTGTGTGCACTAGGAAACCCAATGCAAATGAAATCCAATCCAATCATTTATACGCTGCACAAACTCATCGCTATGCTATTCCTAAAGTGTGTTTGCGAAAAAAATTAGAGTAAAAAATTTATTACCATGTACACCCTATACTATTCAACTTTTTCAATTTAATACTCTAAACTTTGATAGACATCAACTTGACTTCCTATCTCCAAACGGTGTTAACCGAGTTAGCAAATGACAAAAATACCCTTTTTAAACCCTTCCTCTCTCTCCAGCAGCCTCTCCCCCTTCTTTCTCCAGCGCCGACAGCTAGAGGGGGGACTGCACAGCCGCGAGCTGTCACGCCCCGACCCAAAAAATTGCTCGTCCTTGCATCGATTTATCCGAATTATCATCCTCGCTGGGGCTTAATGCCGTACGAGTCTGGAGTTGCACTCGTACAAGGCAAGATGACAAGTTCTCAAATAGTTATCTTTGATTTGATATTAGCAACAGAAGAAAACAGAGTATACGAAATAATTCTCTTTATTGATAAATGAACCGAGATTACAAAGGCTTTCAATAGCCTAACTGAATTTGCCAGATTGGCTACAACACTCAAGTTCTCTCTTGCCCACAAAGAATTTTATCGTTCTATACATCATGTCTTTTATATCTCGGTCGCATCAATCCTGTTGCAAGTCCGAGCGTCAATGCGATCGTACGCTTCAAACGCTACGATATTTCATGCCTCAGCGCGATCAAGCGAAGCTCCGCCGCGAGCAGACCATTCCTTGAACCTGCTAGCAAACTAGTGGAGGATTAGTACTTTCATCCTTGCTGTACTGATCAAGACCCACTTAACTAAACCGACATTTAGTAATGTATTGATTCATACATCATACAATTTAGTTATCTTTCTATGTTCTCCTTAGGATCAGTTTTATGGCATATTTGAAAGTAGTAAAGCATGTTATCATGGCAAGCATGTTATTTCGATACGCATAAGTAAGCAGGCAACCAATAGCAATCTCGTGTTGTTTCGTAACTTCTTACCAACACTGACGCACTCGTCCTTGCACCGACGCAAGGTGAATACGCTTCATTCCTTCCCTATCATGTTATAAGTGCTCTGGGCAGGATTTATTGTTCCTGCACTTTCGGCCCACCGTTTCTTAACTATATGAAGGTCATTGGCGTATCCGTGCCTGAATGGACTAACTTGTTTCTTTTTTTCTTTTCTTTTCTTAAACTGGATAACCTGGCGTCCTCCCCGTATAGGTTTGCTGGCCCAGTATCCGAAGGATGCCGAACTTACCATCCATTATGGCTTATCACATCAGTAGCAGATCGTAAGTCATACCCAAAAGATGTACACCAACAATAATTATTCATCTCTCCTAGTGTCACGACCTGTTACCCAAATTGTTGGGCCGGGCCGAGCCATGTCCAGCCTACGCTTGTTAAAGCGTAGTAAGCTGTTCTAAGAATAGACAATAAAAGATCTAAGCTGCTAACAGTTCTAAAATCATATTTTAAAGTTCATCACAACACAGCATCTATAAGCGAAGGTAAACAAGCACAGACTTAAATAATACACTTCCAAGTATCTAACTGGAGACAAAGTCCAGTATCCAAATATAAGTACAGACAAAGTCTAAGTCTCAAAACACAAGAAAGATAATTAAGCAAGGTTCCCCGCTGGGGCCTCTTCTGGAGCTAAGGCCAGGTCCTCAAAATCAGTGCCATAACATGTAACACATAGCATTTCCTTCTCAAAAAGTGAACCTACAATGTAATCCTGTCAGGACGGGAGCAAGTACAACCTCTGCAACTAAAGTACTGAACATATAATGAAAAAGATGTACAACAAGAAACATGGTGTGATAAGTCTATAAAACAGAAAATACTGAAAAACATGGCCTCATGGTACAACTGGGATCACAGTATTATAGTAACATAGGGAACATGGCATATCTGGAATCATGGTATAACTCATAATCTATCATGGCAAGGATACATATGTCATAGAGACAGATGTATATGTAATGTTTAAAAGTTTAAAACCGTAGTATGTACGTGAATCGGTCAATAGGTGAATAGGATGTACAGCGGTACATATCAAGTTTTCTGGTATGCACATACGTGCACGAACGGCATCGGTGTATATCCATACACAAACGCGAGATCAGAACATACGACAAGATCACATATAGAATGTCACCGAGCGCGGTAAGTACATACGGAGAAGGGGGTCATGTTCACGTACAATACTAACAGTTTCCCCTTAACCCGTTATTTAAACATATGAGAGATACGAGAACAGTAAAAACATGTAGGAGATACTGGGAGCAGTATAAGCATGGCAGGTACTGGGAGCAGTATAAAATATGTGAATACTCGGAGCAGTATATAGTATAGTGAAACATGTACTGAGAACCAGTAAGAAGCATGTGAAGATATAAGAACTGTCCTAAGCATGGCAGGTACTGAAAGTAATACAACATGTGAAGACATAACTTGCTACCTCAAGGATCAGTATTTTAACAGGGTTAATACATGTTCTAGCATTAAAAGACAGTAAATGAGTTTGTAGATGTACTTGCCTCGAGCAAAGCAAGAATACTAGTACAATGATATAGATGTCCGGTGTCCTGTCAATAATGATATACAAACTCAGTTCTAAGCTATGTTCAATATTACACTAGTGGTGTGACACGACTCCTGACTGGATACTAGCCAAGTGGGGACCTAGCATAAAAGTCTAATATGGAGTGCCACTATATCCAAACTAATTTTCTAGGGTCTTTACACTAGTGCGGGGTGAGGTCCAATACGTCTATAACTCAAAACAACACAAAACTTGCAAGTCGTAACTACTCAATAAATAATTCAAACTGTACACTGAGTTCCAACAATTTTTGAGATAGACAAAAAGCTTAAATATACATAAAATAAAGTACCAAAATGATCCTTGTTAATTATAGAAATTTATACTAATTTTTCTGGGATTTATAAACCTTCATAAATATTTATTAAAAATCAACAAACACATGTATCCTGAAAATGAGTTCTGTTTTCCTATTTTTATAAAATACCAAAAGTACTTATTAAATACTAAAAAAATTATAATAAATTATCTAAATTAACATAATATTTAAATACAATTTTTTCCAGATTTTTACAGCAATTAAAATATATATAAAAATCCAAAAACAGAAAGTAACAATTTCTGAAAAAATAATTAATTATAAATTAAGGATAATACATAAACAAAATCTACAAATGTCGTCGGATGATAAAACAAATATCACCAACGTGTCCAGAACGGTCAAATTAGCTAGGATAGCCTACCCATAAGTCCAATTTGGATACAGGGGCAAAACGGTAATTTTGGGTCAAAATGATGTCCGTCATTGGACACACTTTGCACCGAATAACGTGTCAGAATAGAAGTCTACAAAACCTAGCAAATTATATGTCCACATATCCGGAATGATGATACGAACCCAACGGTATATCCGGAATAGGATTCCGATGTGCCGATCTCAAAATGATACGTTGACACGGACACTTGGTATCCGGTTTGCATCGAAATGCGTGCCGGAGCAAATGTCTTCAAAACTCAGCAAATTATATGTCAACGAGTCCAGAATGACGATACGAACTCAACGGTATATCCGGAATTGGATTCGGATGAGCCGATCTCAAAGTGACCCGTTGACTCGAAAAGTGGGACCCACTTTGCACCGAAATGCGTGCCAGGGCCCACGTTCTCCAAATCAAGCAAATTTTATATGAAAACATGCCAGAACGATGCCACGAGTCTACTGGTGGTGTTAGAAATTGAATCCGGAGTCCCGGGTTCAAAAATGGAATTAAACAAGTGCAAAT